>JAJMAH010000080.1:0-95390 GCA_030564925.1 Geotrichum aggregatum | reverse complement strand
TTTGGCGAGGTTGGGGCCTTGAAACAGTATTCTTCCATCGTTTGGAGGTTGCTCGGTCGCGCCACTTATGGGTTGAGCATGCACAATATTGGTGTCGTAAGGATCCCCCGGGTCCAAAGGATCCAAAAACACGTCCTCATTTTGTGTGGCAGCACTGCCTCCGCTGTCGTGTTCGTCGTTGCCCTGGACCATTCTGGTGATGAATGAATAGATTGAAATCACGGCTATGAAAGATTATGTAGAAACAAAAATGGTAAAAGTAAAATATAAACAAAGTAAATAAGATCTTCCCAGGTCTGTATTAAATGCAGTCAAGACGTCTTCTTTCTTCCTTCATGGATGGCTTGAGCCAAAATTCGTATCAAATTTGCTGTAAATTTGCGGAGGCTCTTTATGCTATATTATGCATATCCAATGCAACTGTATTCTTAATACCCAAATAAGAAGGACGGTTAGTGTAGTGGTTATCATCTTCGCCTTCCAAGCGAAGGACAGGGGTTCGATTCTCCTACCGTTCACTTTTTTGCCTCATGAAAGGCAGTCGTTTAGGTTTATTCCCAAGCGTGCTTCATCAGCAACAAGGCTATTCTAGGTGTATGCAAGCTTTATTGAGTGCTACCGGAAAACCCAGAGGAATGCGCTTAGATCCAGTTAAATCAGGCTTACCTCTCCAACTCTTGCCTCTGAAATTCTCGATTCAAAATTCATTGTATTTCTCCCTGAATAAAACTAACGCTTTTGAACTTCTACAGTACTGCAATAGCAAGCCTTTTTATTTAAGAAGCTGCCATTGGCGAAACGCCAGCGATACTAATTGTGGTTATTAGGTAGGTAAAAATGTTGTCTCAGATTACCACTCATGCGGCAGTTACTTGTTTGATGATTGTGCACTAGGTAACCGCCATAATCGCACACCAACTAGAGTCGTTATCCTTCAATGCCTTTCGGATAAGAAGTAGTTACATGCCACATAGCCTTTCTTGAATCATATACATGAAGAAAAATCGGAATGAGCGAAAAACCAAACTCCAAGTAAATGCTTCGTATTTGTCTTCGCGGAGCTATGAATGAACTTGCGTTAGGCTGCTACCAATAAAGTGCATAAGTCATAAGTCATAAGTCAATATAGCCAGATCTGAATAGTGGTTCAGTAGATTTAGTCCCTGAGCGACTTCTACCCCGGAAAGTGGGCAAGGGAGCGTGCAGATTACCATTTACGGCCAATCTTTTCACAAGCCCATCACGGCCTTTCTATTCGTCAGCTTTTCTATTTGTCTGCAGGTTTATATTTCCTGCCTTCTGCTGCGTTTTGCTGTTTTGTGTTTTTCAATTCTTTCTAGGTTGATCAATAATCTCAGTCTTACTACAGGGCTACCATAGCACTTGCACTACTTCTGTCTCTGCGCGCGTAGCCTACGTTTTCCTTGAGAAAGCCATCACGATATAAAAACGGAGAAAGCCGATGTTGACCAAACCCCTGCCCTACGCCTGTTACCCTCTACGGCGGAAGGTGATTTCGCAGCAACAATCGATATTGCAGTTGCTGCAATTAGGAATTTCTGTCCCCAGAAAGGCCTTCTTTCCTTTCCATAACTCAATTAGTAGTACAGCAGCTGGTTCATCAATTCGCCCATACTCAAAGCTCACGCCTCCTCTCTACAACAACAGCAACATCAAACAATATTCATCATCTTGTAAAATGTCTCAAGTTAAGCAGGCCGCCCACAATCTGACCATGATTCCTGGTCCCATCGAATTCGATGACGAGGTTTTGACTGCAATGTCCCATCCTGCTGAGGCGCACACCTCGACAACCTTCATCAAGACTTTTCAGGAAACACTGAAGCTTACGCGAACCTTGTTCTACTCCAAGGATCCTGCCGCGCAAGGATTTGTCATTGCTGGTTCTGGTACTCTTGGATGGGATTTCGTTGGTGCTAATTTGATTGAGGCTGGCGAAAGCGCTTTGCTTTTGAATACTGGATACTTTTCAGATTCGTTTGCGGATGCCCTTGCTGTCTACGGCGCCAAAGTCGATCAGCTGAAGGCGCCTGTTGTTGGAGACAAGCCCTCTCTTGAACAGTTGGAGACTGCCTTAAAGGCTAAGACTTACAAGCTCGTTACTGTCACTCACGTTGACACTTCTACTGGAGTCTTGTCTGACATCAAGGCCATTTCCGAGGTCGTCAAGAAGATCTCTCCTGAGACTCTTGTTGTCGTTGACGGTGTCTGTTCTGTTGCCGTTGAAGAAATCAAGTTTGATGAGTGGAAGCTTGATTTTGTCTTGACTGCATCCCAAAAGGGCGTGGGTGCTCCTTCTGGTCTGTCCATTTTCTTTGCATCTGCCAAGGCCTTAGAGGTTGTTGAGAAAAGAAAGACTCCTGTTTCTTCATACTTTGCCAGCATCCCCAGATGGCTCACTATCATGAAAGCTTACGAAGCTGGCAACCCTGCCTACTTTGCGACTCCTGCCGTTCAGAACGTTCACTCTCTGCTAGCCTCTCTGCGACAGTTCTCTACTAGTTCCGAATCACTAGATGCCCGCTTCGCGGCCCACATCGCTACTTCTGAAAAGGTAAAGGACGCCATTGCCAAGTTGGGCCTCAAGACCGTTTCCATTAACCGCGAATCGTCTGCGCACGGCATGACTGCTGTCTATCTTCCCGAGGGCGTGACCAACGCGCAGCTGCTTCCTTTGATTTTGAAGAGAGGAGTTCAGCTGGCTGGTGGTATTCACAAGGATATTGTCACAAAGTACTTTAGAATTGGACACATGGGAATTTCCGCCGTCTACCCTTCCACTGGACACGTTGACAATGTTCTTAACGCTCTTACTGAGTCTTTGAAGGAGCTTGGCTATTCCGCTAAATAAGTATGACAATATTGATAAGTCGCGCACAAAGCAGTATCAACATACTATTCAAAAAAAAAAATAGCATTACGCGCAAATGAGCGGTACATCATTTGGATGGGAAAAGAACGAATTTAGAGATACAATTCATGACAATGTACAGTACAGCACAGTACAACAGTGTATACCTAAAATGTAAAAGCTATGTAAATGGTGAAAAAAAAAGGTCTGTGTTTACACTAGACTACTTTCTGCCAGATCGAGTGCCCAGTTTAGCCTTGATCTTTGATGATTTTTTATTGGCACGACGCCTGTTTTCTTCCATTTCTGCTTGTATGCGTTGGAACTCATCTTCTGTAGGTTCATCAGTAATATCAGCAGCGGTTTTCTGTTTTTTTCTGGATTTGGATTTGGAACTGCTGGCCCCGCCGCCACCATACTTCGCTTCGAGATTTTCAATCAAAGAAGACATTCGTTTTTGGCCACGGTTCAAGATCAATGCTTTCAAAACGCTTTCATCATTATCGTTCTCGGATCCAGATCCTCCCTTTTTGCTGCCCGTTTTTTTCAGCTTCTTGTCCAAGCCTAACTGCTTGCGCATCTCTTCTGCTTCCTCCGCTTCCTTCTTTGCCAACTTTTCACGTCGCAACTTATCCTTCCCTGTTTCCTTCTTTTTGAATGCAGCGTAAAGTTTGACCTCTCCAGCCTCAATTGCCTCCTCAATCATCTTTCTTATCCGTTTCTCATCTTTGCCGTCATCATCATCATTCGTATGAAGTACACTTTCCATTACCACGCTCATCTTTCCTTTTCCTTCTTTGTAGTATTTCAAAACATCTGCCCGCTCTTCTCCACTCCCACGGTACACCTCTTTGTCCTTTTCAATGATTTCAGCTGTGATAGGTATGCCTGAGTTTTTCCAAAGCTCTGCAAAGAACTCCCGCATGTTTGCTATATCTTCTAGATCTTCATCAGACGCCCCACGCAACGCGTCTTCAACTGACCCACCGCTATCATAGCGTTTGCGCCGCCCCTCGTCTCCCAAGATACTATATGCCACTGCTACTTTTTGAAATGCAGTGTGAAATTCGGCGCGTTCCTCGTCGGTTTTGGCCTTGTCGGGGTGGCATTTTAGTGCCTGTTGTCTGTATGCTTTTTTGATCTGCCCAGCTGTGATATCGCGCGCGTTGTCAGGATCAAGCGCCAGCACTGTGTAGGGATCTAGAGACTCGTAAAAGGAAAGGTCTTCGGGCAGCTGTTCTGTCGTTTCTGTCATGTTTCAATATATCAGGCTCAGCTCAGTCCAGTTGATTTCAGTGTATGAAGTAGGGTATTTGTGGGTCTGAATTGTAAACTTCATTTAATCTTTAATTTTGGTATTTACGATGCTCGCGTCGCGCCCTAACCCGCGAAGAGAAAAGCTCACAAATTCGACTGCTTCTATAACTACGAGCTTCTACAAGCACAAAATAAAAGTCCAAGAAATATGCTAAGATTCAAAGTATTTGAGGAAATGAGGAGTGTAGAAGAGTTAGGAAAGAATAGATTAAAGAGACTGACAATTAACAAAGTGGTGGTATGTCAGGCAGCTTTTAGTTCAGCTTAGCAGGGAAGTTGCCAGCCTCTGTAAGACAAAACTCAGTTAGCGATCTTGTCTTCTCGATAACAAAACAGTGGCATTTTCATTTTGAACATACCTCTCTGGTCGTCCCACTTCTCAACCCAGGCAGTAGGGCAAAGAGAGCTGAAGGACTTAAAAAAGACCTGGCAAGGAGCAAAGTCCTCACCCTTGGCGTTGACACACTTGTGGTAGTCAACGTAGTTCTGCCAGCAGTGCTTGGTCTGGTTCTGGTAAGGGTAGCTACACAAGAGAAAAAAAGAGAGTCTATGGTTAGAAAATGGTCGGGCGTGTATGCGATGCTAAACTATCGAGACGTTATAGCGCTAGACGTACCGAGGGTCGAATCCGACTAGATATCATCGCGAGTTAGAGAGAGCCATGTAAAATAGGTAAAAATAAATGAAAAAAAAAGACGACGGCAATCACGTCAATGAAAAGGGTGACATACCAGTTTTGAGAACAGTTTCTTCAGACATATTGATTTAATTCTTGAGCAAAAAGGGTCTGGTCTCGAGACAGGTTTTGGTGGTTGTGAAAAGAGGGAAGAAATTCTGAAATAAAAAGTCAGCGCATAGTGAACAACGGACATGTATGAAAGCTGATTGGAGGACCAAAATTACGCGCTGGTATATATCAGCACGAATTATACGATCGCACGGCTGAACCATAAGCTCAAGTTCGAAGCTTTTATCAGAGAACTATTGGACGTATTTGTGACAATTGCAATTGCTGCAATCTGTTATATTCTAATAATTACATGTACAAACTACAGCCACTCGAGGAATTCAGGAGTAAAATACGAAATTAACAAGTTGGCACCTGCTCGCAAAGAGCCCTGTGCAGACTCATAGGCAATAGTCTTGAGATCAACAATGCCCTTTTCCGCAGCAGCATGAAGCATGGCGAACTCGCCCGAGACTTGGTAAGTAACTAGCGGGTAGTCCCTGCAAATCTCGGCGGCATCAGAAACAACATCCAGGTAGAATGTGGAGGGCTTGACAATGATGGCGTCTGCACCTTCACTCAGATCTCTCATCAAAGCGCGGCGCGCCAGGCCACGAGCGCTAGGTGGCAGCTGGTAAGCTTTGCGGTCTCCATGGGAGGGGCAAGATCCTGCGGCATCTCTGAACGGGCCATACAAGTTGCCAGCGAATTTGGCAGCATAACTCATGAGCATTGTGCGGTGAGCAAGGTCATTGTCAATGAGCCCCTGCTTGATTTCATAGACTCGGCCATCAATCATATCTGATGGTGCGACAGCATGTGCACCTGCCTTAGCGTAGTTGACTGCTACAGCAGCAAGTCTTCTGACAGATTCGTCGCGGATCAACGAACCGTCTTCGCGCAGCAACCCGCAGTGACCATGAGAAGTGTACTCGCACAAGCAGACGTCGCAAATAATGAAAAGGTCTGGGAAAGCTGCGCTCAGTGCTTTGATTGCTAGAATGACGGGGCCGTTGGGATCATCTGCGGCTGATCCAACTGGATCTTTGGATCCTTCAGCCAGCGGCACGCCAAACAAAATAACCGACCTCAAGCCCTTGTCTACAAGGGTTTTAACGAATGGTATAAGCTTGTTGACTCCCCATCTTTTCTGGTTGGGCAGGGCTTGGATCTCGGTCTCTTCGTCGGCATTGTCGGTCACGAACAGAGGATAAATAAACATATTCTTGGTGAGTTGTCTTTCGGCTTGCCACTCGCGCGAGAGAGGGTGGCTGTATCCACCAGCCAGGATCGAGGAGATCTTGGTTGTATGAGGTTTCAGGTATTCAGCTGTATGGGTCATTATCTATAGAGGTTTGCAGAGAGTGTAAATGCTTTGATTTCCGAGGAAAGAGAGTGGCCGAAGCCTTGAATTTATTTGGTTCTCGAGTTCGTGAGCATCTTTTGAAATTTCAGGTAAATTTCTCTTGAACCAATCACAGTTCTGGTTTTGGAAATCACAGGTGTTTTGCAGCTTTGAAAATCAAACCGTGGGTTTTCGAACACCTATGACCATGACGTGCCAGTAGCGAACAGATTCACAGCAATTGCGGGAAGCGCAGTATTATCTCGAAGCCTAATCTCTTTGCATGCGCAAAACTATATATATCTAGAACGACCTAGCCATAGTCAGTCATGATAACCACGCACAAGAATGTCGGTATCGCATTCGAAGGGACCGATGGTTCCGTGCGCCTTGATCTACTTGTTAATCAAAAAGTCCCAGTTTTACCTGCTTTGACCTAACCCAGACATGCATGGCTTGCCAGACCTTCAAATGTCTGGACAGAGATTTGATAAATAAATAGCCATCTAATAGATTTCAATAGTACCCCAAAGCGAGACCCAAGCTGCAATTTGCTACCATGAGTTGCAGAGATCAAGATGAATTGGCCAATTCCCATTCCCATTCCCATTCTCATGGTAATGCAGGTGGTGGTGGTGGCAACGATGACGGAGGACATGGACATGGCCATTCACACACTCACGGGGATGACCATATAGCGCCGCCAGACACCTATGCTTCTCAAACATTGTATAACAGAATACACCATGATCGCATCCGAACACTTAATGAAGCGGTTGCAGATTCGGGACAGGCAATCTTCAAGTCCTGGGAAGAGCGCCTTGATACTACAAAGGTAAGTATGATTAATTGCAACCAGCTCTTCATTGATTCAACGAGCGTGCGGCTGGCCAACAATGCTAACTGCTCAGATATTGGAGAGCGATGTTGACGAAGAGTTGCTCATACACGTCCCGTATGTATTTAATATACTGACTTTGCTCTTGGGCTTCAGTCTTTAGCTAACTGGATTGCGATATTGATAGATTCACAGGTATGGTAAAGCTGCACTCTATATTGATTCGCACTACACCAGATGAATACGCGCCTCGAACAATAAAACTCTTTAAAAACAGAAGCGATTTGGACTTTTCTACCGCCAGCGATCTTCAAGCCGTCATGACACTTACACACCCCGAAGGAGTAGGTGCGGATCCTGAGGCCGATGCCCCTATTCCTGCCTCCGCTACAGGTACAAGCGTGAACCTAGATGCAGAGGGAATTGTGGAGTACGCGGTCAACAGAACAAAGTTCTCAAACATAACGAGCCTTTCGTTTTACATTCCGGAAAACTACGGCGGTGAAGACTGTACGAAGATCCTGTATATTGGGCTTCGAGGCGAGTGGACAAAAGTGGCTAAGAACCCAATCAACATAACCTACGAAGCAGCAGCTAATCCAGCGGATCACAAAAACTTGGTTCCAGGAGAGAACACTGCTCACGAAAGCATGTAATCGCAATAAGATCAAATTGATAATGTAATGTTCATAAACGTGTAGCTATTTGAAAAAAAAAGGAATAAAAATGCTCCTTTAATCTATATCTTTTCATGCTAGTTTATAATCGTAATTCAACAAGATCTGGCTTTTTTCCTGACAATAAACAGGGAAATGTCAGAATCACTTGCAGTGGTCCACTTGGGGTTCTGCGTTAAAAGAGTCAAAAATTTGGCAACAGTATGCGACGGAATGTCCAGAGCAAGCATGGTCTGCCGAATCCACATCATATCTTCCGACACCCAGCGATATCCCCAGTCTGTCAAGTGATAGCGGTCAATCGGGCGCGCATAAACTATTTCAGCCCCCGGCAGACTCTCAATCGCGGCGAACTGCGCATCAAACGAGTGAATAGGAGCCAGTGGCGCGGACGCAAGGGCTTCACACTCTTTCGTTGAGAGCATGTTGAGAGCCAGCATCTGGTGCAATGCCAAGTCAATGCATGGCAAAATATACTTGTAGTAGAGAGCTAGGGACGTAGGGTAGCAGATGACCATGTACCCTGAGGGCATGGTCTCGGCAAACCGGGCCTGGATAATATTTTGAAACGGCGGTAGGACATGGGAAGGGAGAGGGTACAGTGCAAAGTTGTAATGGGCGGTGTTTGGTGGTACGGCGAGGGCGTTTGGGCGGTTCGGCATGAATGCAAATGTGTTGAAAATGCGGCCTTCTGGGTCTACCAAAGGGTTTGACAGATGGTTCGCCATATGCATAGGGTTGATATTAGGGTCAATCTTGCGACTATAGTCGGCAGGACTGGTGTTCATAGAGGGACTGACACGCGCTGATGGGATGGTATTATTAGGAGAGGACTGATGTTTGTTGCTTTTGAACAAGGCTGTTAGTACATCGTGTGACAAAGTGTTGCTCTTTGGTGTGACTAGGAATAAAGAGCCCGAATCATGGACGTTAGAGACGCTATTGAAATTGCTATATCTGCGCGAAGCTCCATTTCCGCTTGCGTGCTCGTGTAAGAATTGCGATTTTGAGATATCAGCGTCAGCGGCAGATTTGATTGTTTTGTGCTGCGGTATAACATGAATAACATTAGCCGTAGCGTCCTCCGAATAATGTGACGCCCTCGTTCTGTTGCTGGACATGTAATAGTGGTGATACAGAAGCTGTGGGACAATGTAGGCGTAGGCGGATCCGAGCGAAGAGCAGGTCGAGACTATGCTGAGCGGCACAGACTCCTTTTTGCGCGTAATGCCAACGCTGAGTATTTGCGACATGATGTCGTCTAGCAGATCTGAGTCGTTCATGAGGTCTTTTTGCGGGTCTAAAAGTTGGGGCACATGCTTTGTTTCGTTTTTGTTGCGATTATTGGTGTTGCTGTTACTGCTTAGGGGCGGCGGCGTGTCGACGACGTCTGGGGTGTGTGTTGATAGAGTGTCTAGGCGCAAGACAGCACAATGAGCTACTGAAACGTGCGCGTTCATGGCGAGGGTGCGTGGTATTTTAAGATAGAGACGATATGATCTGAGGAATGAATTAGAGGAAGAAAACTGAGAAAAGGGAAAGAAACAGGAAGGCATAAAGCAGAACATGAGCAGTAGTTATTGCAAAGCGTGTGCGCAGCTGGGGGAACGCATAAACAGTGCTGGCTGCAGTGATTTTGGTAATTAGACTTCAGCTAGTCTAAAGCCTATAACTATAGGATAAAGCTGGTCTAATCAAGGAGAAAGACAGCTCTTCTCGCAGCCAGAACCTAAACTCTAACGGCCGTTAAATGTAATATTTGTTATAGGTCTCAACACCAATAGATGCTAATATACAGTCCTTGTTGTTTGCTACACCGATGTGGCGCCACCGCTTGTCTTAGGTACTTGGGTGTCATCTCTAATTTCGATCTGAGGCCTTGACTTTCATTTCGTTCTTTCAAAGGGCTCTGTAATTTCAGAAATTTCACAGATTTCGGTGAGTTCAGTAATTCAACTGATTCAACCGATATCAGATGCAAATTGGCCACTGATTTAAGTTTGTGACACCCCCCCAAAACATGCCCAAAGAAACAAATCAAATCCAATTTCGTCTCTTGGCCATTATGAGCTAGCTCAAGTAGAGCAGGTCCAACAGGTTGTACAGGCTGAACAGCCGGAACTCTTTTTCAAAAGCTCCAGAAACCTTTTTTTTCCCATCTGGCCTGTACAACTGCAGAACTCCGTGGACCCGCCAATAGTCTTTTTACGATTTCTGCCCACTTCAAAAACTGCTTGAAGCCTAGAATATAAGCCCAGACAGCCGCGAAAATGTTTACCAGTAACTAGTCTAATCTAGAGTCTACGAAAGACCTTATAATTACATACGCGTGTGGTTTTTTGATTGGAAACAAAACCTTAAAACAACAAAACCAAAAAAAATCTACTGCCACGATTTATCTATCATACAATTTGTCCACAGTTTTGCCTACAGTTTTGCCTACAGTTTTGCCTGTTCATAAAATAACAATATATATCGCCTAGTTTCACACACGTCGCAAGACCTTCTTTAATTTTCCTATAAAACCACGCAGCACACGCAGCACACGCAACCCACGCAACACATGATGAATAGAGAATTTACTGAAGACGAACAATATCTCCTGAATGTAAGTCTCTGCAGCTTCATTCCTACCAAGTGGACCTCAGAAGAACCATCAACTAGAAGCATTTAGAACGCGTTCACTTTGGGATCTAGTCTTGCCTTGGAATCTCACACTAACCACACACACCCCGCGTTGCGCCCACAGAGACTGAAATCAGCCATATGGTATACTGTCGAAAACATTACGCGTGAAGAGTGTCAAAGTCTCAACGTAGAGGCCTCGCCTTCTTATACAGCTGCGCTCACTGAGCTTGTGTTTAATCAAATAGGTGAGTGCTTTTTACAGGATGTGGATGCGGTTGTAGTGTGGTCTGAGTACTAACTTAGCACCTTTTTGCTTTGTGGCTGCAATACAGTAAATCTCGGCATTGATTTGGAATCGTTTTCAAGGTAATTAAGAACAAGCTCTTCCTAAAAACTCAAATGCTTTGAGTAGACTCAAATCCAAGACCAAAGCAGATTAGAACAGGATTGTCTGGTCTAGCCTAGGCCAGACATGGAGAACGCCGGAGAAGAATATAGGAGTTGCGCATGGGCTGCTCGACGTTACCCATGGATGCCCAAGTCTACTCAGGCTTACTCAGGTTCATCAAGGTCTATTGAAGTCTATTGAAGTCTATTGAAGTCTATCGAAGTCTATTGCAAACGAAGTCTAACCCCCACTTTTTTTTCTCATTTCAACCCAGGCACGCAAAACGCAAAATCATTAACACAGATGATGTTAAAATGGTGTGCCGGAGAAATGCGGGACTCCAGGAGGTCATAAATGAGTACATTCAGAAGCTTTTGGAAGAATAGCAATGTGATCAAAAAGCCAAGATGTCAAACTACCTGACAGCTACTTCGCGGTGCGGACCAAACAAATCGAGCCAATGAACAATCACGAAGCCAGCTGGGAGATTCTGCTAGTATGAGCTGCAGCCGTTGTAGAGGTCCAATCTTACATGACACAGTTTCTAAAGGGCTAGGCTATTCATTCTCATTATAGCTCCACCAGAGGCAAGACAAAAGCAACAGCAACTCCTACGGCGAACAGATGCGAGTGGTCTAGGCATCTCAACTCTCCAAGTTGCCTTATTGATCAATGGCACCCGCCTATTAGTTTACAACTAGACCAAATTCTAAGGAGAGTCTCAGTAAACTTAACCATGTATCATAAGTTTTTACAAAAAATTTCATGGGCAAAAAATATGGAAAGAAAAGGTTTTATTCGTTTTTGCGGCCTGTAGCCTGAATGTGGGGATTTTTACAGTCTCATAAAGACTCCTACGGGGCCAGGGCTGCTCACTGTAGCGTAGTAGTAAAATATTCTCGATACAAAGAGCCTGTTTTTTTTTTGTTATTATTATCATTATAGTTCAGTTCCATATATTGCGCTTATTGTTCGATTGGGCGCGCAAATGCAACGCAACGCAAAAAACGCAAATGAAAATGCAATTGAAAACCGCATACGCAAACGCAAATATATTAAATATAAATGCTAATGATTCTAACCGTAGGCTATATACCTTAAAGCTTACTCGTGCGCTGCAAATTGCGCATACTTTTTTTTTTTTTTTTTTTTTTTCTTTTTTTTTCATTTGCTCAAATATCAAGTCTGGTGTAATATATGTATTTTTTTTCCTCTTCTTTTCTTTCTTTGTATTTTCAACTCTTAACTTCTTCGGCATGTGTCAAATAGATGTCGACGGTGCATAGACTGGACTAGACTAGCTTATGGATAGAGAGCGATTCATAACGTAGACTACACAATCTAATCAATTGTCGATTTTCAAGACCCGAAACAAGGAGAGATGATAAAGAGAGGTATATTTACAATACGTTGCCGAGTCGGATGAATTTCAGGGCACGCGCGAGCACAGAATCAATTTGCGAATACCGTTTTTACGAATTGGTGCATTGATCACTTGAGTTGCAACGATTCATAAGTAGTAGCAGTACTGACCCAGTATTCAACTACAATAGCCATCATGTGTTCAGCCTGCAGTATTTTAGTTTGATGGATCATATCATCAATCTGTCTGAAGGTTAAAGGGGCTAGAAGAAACGGTATCTACTGGTACCTCTCAACGAGTTTCTAGCTTATTTCCCGTTGACTTCAGAAAAAGCTGACAGAGTTTGAACATAGCAATTGCAATTTTTTTGAAGGAATGGCCTATATTGTATAAATATAGCAAACGCAGTATATACTATGTGATACCAAAAGTGATACCAGCGACAATCAATAAGTGCTCAAAAAATCTAATCTTGCAGTTGTCGACCAGTGGGAAATGCAATTCAAAAGTCAAATTTGTCTAGCATCGCTCCTGCTCGAGTTCTTTGAAATTTCATTTTGTGAAAATTTAGTAAATTCTTATCAATACAGTATTACAGCTCAGATCAAGCAGATCTTGTAATGTGATATACATGTCGAAATACAGAGCTGGCGAAGTCTACTCCTGTTAATCTTATACTTAAGGCAGTTCAAATTGCACTGAACTTCCTCAGCTATGTTGTTTTGTTGTCTCTTGTATTGATGACGACTGTATATTATATTGCACTAACAAGTGTAATATTTCATGCTATTCAATGTACCACTTTATAAACCTCTTTCATATGTACACTCTGAGCAAAACAAAGCAAAGCAAGCCGACTCAAATTTTGACAGCACGAATAGCTGTGAGAGACTCGTCTTGACTTACAGCAATGCCATTAATAACATTGCTCGCAATATTCATAACCACCATCTCTGGATCTGAACTTGAGCCCAAATCTCTAGAAAATCCTAGGCTTTTTACCCATGGCGTCAAGCTGGATAAATCGCTTTCAATTCTAGCCGGTCGCAAGTTCTTCATTGCAAGCACTTCTTCCTTGACTTGCTTAAAAAGACCAGCTTCCACACTTTTGCGAAGCTTAACTGCTTTACTTTGGTTAAACACAATGTGGCTTTTACCTTGTACCAAAAGATCGAGATACCCGCAGACGATGATGAGGGTTTCCATGATGACGAACCGAGTGTGTAGATAGAGCCACCAGAAATCAGTTGAGACAACATTTGCGAGCAGCGCTTCAGCTTCGTTGATCTTTGTCAAAGTGTTGGTGTAGCCTTGTTCCTTGCTCTTTTCCAGTGCACTCTGGACTAGCGACTCAATGACGTTGACTGACCACTGCTCGGCTGCGGTTAGTTGCGCATTCTTGGCTGATTCAACCATACCCTCAGCGAGCTGCTTGATCTCAGGGGATCCCTTGACGAGAACTTTTACTATTTTGTTCTTTTTCTGGTGCACATCAATCCATTCAGGGCCAATCCTAGGGCCTATCGTTAGTTTTTGTGCTAACGGAGTTTCGCTAAGTCTTGGGACACCCCACATAATTTCAAAGTCACGATTATCAGACATGTTCTCTAGCTGTAGATCCTTAAGCCCCTCCAATTTTTTCACACTTTGAAATCTCTTAGTTTTAGATATTTCAGCCTGAATAATGCCGCGCGAAACGCTGCTTTTCATGATTTGTTGAAGATCGCTCATACTTTCAAGTTGTGTAAATGCATTGTTTGCAAAACCTTTCGAAATGTACTGAGTGAGATCACCGTTGCTGGTCCAATAAATATCATACGCGTCATACAGAGCATCGATATCCGGCATGATAGACGATACGCGAGTCAACAAATGATGCGCCAAGGACTCATGCTGAATCTTAGACACTTTAAGTGCCGCATAATGGCCCTTGGCCATCTTGTACGCACCCAGTAACAGATAGATTCGTACTAGCCAAAGGCGAACATAAAACTGATGTTTGTCGTACTTGGCAGCAAGCTCGAGAAGGATTGCTGCCTTTTTTAGAGATTCCGCACTCTGTGATTTTTCCAGTATAGCATAACTTGCGATGAGCAGGAAATCATCACCTGGATGATAGTCCTTTGCATCCTTGGTTCTCAGAAAATCTTTAGACGCTTCGTAATGGGCAACTTGTTTGGCCACCAGTGAGTCCAGGTCATACTCAGCATCTCGCATAGCGAATTTAAGAGTTTCGGCGTTCACCTTCACAACCAAGTCCTGTGAGTCTATTTTGCTCAAAAACGCAATGAACCTGGACCTGTCGAATTGACTGAGTGAAACGTATTCCATCAAATCAGGGACAGTTGTTCGCTTGAGACTAAAGGAATTGAAATATGACTCAACTGCTTCATTCAAAGTAAGACTACCAGGAATTTCCAGAGTAGACAGCTCAATAATTCCAAGCTGTGAGTTTCTAGTTTTCTTGTAATTCTGCGCGAAACTAAGAGCCTTCTCTAGAGTACCGAGATTTTTGTGTGCTTTGAATAAAGCCTTCCAATGGTTCCAATCGTCTCTCTTTTTATCTACCAAGTAATTCTCGCAATGATCTCGTAACGCTTCCCAGTCTTCGGCCTCCTCTAGCGCAGGCGGAATAAGAACATTCAGATCGAGCAAATCCCAAGCTTTCACCTGTTCGCTCTTGAGAAACTCTGCAAGCTCCTTTTTTTGCTTGCGAGCTTGTAGTACCAAAGCTTGCAAGTATCCTTCCTGTGCGTTCTGGAGTGGCTTCACACCTTCCAGGAACCTACTGGCGAGTTGCGGGAAAATCAAGCTATCAGTTTTGCTTGCCGTGTGTGACTTGCTAGCCAAATACAGACTGAAAACGGCCCATAGGGTATACTGACGTTTTCCAAGTTTATGCAGGGCCATGGCCGCCTTTTTCTGCCCCGCGTAGTCATTGACGAATATCATGTTTTCAAACCATATTGTGCGAAGGAACATTTCATTTTTTGGATTTCTGGCCGCTACACGCTCAAAGAGTCTACAAAGCTTATCGTCTGTTGAACCTAAGTTAGATTCAAATATTGCAAATATCGCACCTCGTCAACTCACTAGCACCTAACGAGATGTATGAATCTTGTAAAACGTCTATGATCTCACTCGTCATAGTATCTGATTCAGCGACTTGATCGAGTAAAACGGCTCCTTCTTCATGGTTTCCCTGTTGAACAAGAACATGACCTTTGGCAGCCTGGGATAGGCTAGTTAGTTTGATAATTTTGAAAAAACTACTCCACTGACCAGGTAGAAAGAGCTTTTAGGGTTTTTTTTAAGCTCCTTGTTGATCTTGGTCAGAGCCTGCCGGTAGCTCCCTGAATCGATCGCCGCCCATAAGTTTTTGTCACTCATGATTGAAGCTTTAGCGTGTGATATGTCACCAGTGAAAGCAGCGTCTTGATATTCTTTTCAGCAGTGATTTTAGGGTGTAGGGTTGACATTAATACATGACCATGAAATTTTGGAGCCAAACAACTTTACACACGAACTTTCAGATCAAGCTTAGCAATCAATATTGGAGATCTGAACATCGATTTCAGAGCTCAAACATGGCTCAAGCTACATTTGGTTCACTATAGCTGTGGTTACGCTACTACCACGAATCACGAATTTACGATCAACATCAATGACTACCTTGAGACACTCTTACAAGCCCTGCGTAATCAACAAACTAAGTCTGAATATATTTTTGAAGTTTTAAGAACCTGACATACACATCTTCTCATCAAAATAACAAGTTGTGGCGATGGATTTATCGGTACTTGACGAAACCGATATCAGCAGCCTTTTCTCTGAAAGACTGTCTGCAGATGTTAAGACCGTACTTGCGGATAACAGCGTTGCGGGAAGCAGTGACACGGCTAGAAAAAAAATTAGAAGATGAACTGTACCATCAAAAATCCATCTACATACCACTGACGGGAGCCCTTTCCGTACTTTCTGGGGTGGGAATACCAAACGTTCTCGTGAGCCATGATGTCTGAATACTGTTAGTCAATCTGGACGCCAAAAAAGGTAAGATGTTGACAAGAAATGCAGTCAAATCATGAGTTGCAAGTGAGTTGATAGGTTTACAATTTGAGGGCTATGAAAAGAGTCGTCAAAAGGTTGTCAAATTGTTTCGAACCAAGTGTCTGAAAAGAACCATATCAATGGCAGCAAGTCTGCCCTACTGCGTTCCATGATTCCATAGCATGTCTCGTCCAAACGAGCCGTTTTTGCATACCTTATTATCTGAAGTCGAAGAGGTTTATCGATTTCGGTTGTCGGGGAACGAGGTGTAAAGGAAATCAGATTCTCAAACTTGTCGTTGGTGCTGCCAAAATTTTCTGGACTCAGCATCTCAAGCTATAGATCCATTTTAGGTAACCTTCCTAATTAGGATAAAGACCGTCACAAATACAGTGGCCTAACCCTTGAATTTTATTTTGACGTTTTAGCGTTCAACTTGGGACATCGAGAATATGTAGCAGGAAGCGAAGAAAGGCGATTTGCGTGGACTTCAGGCTGAATATGACAGAAACTGAACTTTGAGGCAAACTCAATACCCAGTTGCAAATGAGCACAATGACTTTCTGAAAGAACAGTCTGATACTACTAGTTATTGGGCCTCACTGCTTGTAAAAGTGTAAACTCCCATAGTAAATCATAGCCAAAGAACAAATATTGGAAAACCTGACAAAAATTAAATTACATAAACCTCCCAAGAGAAATTTCTTAAGAGTTGGGAAGAAAAAATTTCAAAGCTCTCCTAAAGAAATCCTAGATCAGTTCCAGTACTCTTTCTTGAACGTCACTTATAAAAACAGCTAGCATTATGGCAGGATCTCACCAGCATCGGTCAACTCTGAAAAGAGCCCACAAGTCTTTTAAGTCCCGCCATGCTACAAAGGGTACTTTAAAAACTCAAGTTAAAGGTACGAATCCCCTGCTAAGCACGCACTATTCTCTAACTAGATTACAGGCAAGGTCGAGAAAGATGACGCCAAAGGGAAGCCTCATGCTCTCTCTAAAAAAGATAGAAGGAATACTGCCAATCAACACAAATACAATAAAGCTGTTGAGACAGCTATCAATAGGAAAATGTACTCTGGACGTCACGGAGCTCCCAAGATCATCGCCATTATCCCCTTGTCACCCAACGCTAGTCCATTATCAACTCTGAACCATTTCAATGAAGCACTTACCATTGAAAACGCTACACTGCACAATCCAGGCGTTTCCACAGTTTACTCCGACAAGTTCAAGCAAAAGCTCACTTACATTGTACCTCCTCGCAATTTTGTCAACATATTGGACGCTGCTAAAGTCGCTGACTTTGTTGTTTTTCTCCTTTCTTCCGTTGAGGAAGTTGACGAATTTGGAGAGCTCTGTATTCGTGCGATAGAGTCGCAGGGTGTCTCCTCTGTTTTCCCTGTCATCCCCGACCTTAAGTGCATTTCGAACGTGAAGCAGCAAAGTGAGGTGCGAAATTCTCTTTTCAGCTTTTTCACTCACTTTTTCCCAAGCACAGAGAAGATTTATGCAACTGAAATTGAAAGTGAAGCGCTTAACATTTCCAGAAATCTGTGTCAGAAATACCCCAAAGGTGTCAACTGGAGAGACGAGCGACCTTACCTACTTGCTGACAAGGTTTCATGGGAAGCCGATAGTACTATTGAGCAGAGAGGGCACGCTGTTATTGAAGGTTATGTGCGTGGGAAGGGATTCAATCCAGATCGTCTAGTCCACGTTCCTGGATTTGGCGACTTTCAAATTGACAAGATTTTGAAAGTTTCGGAGCGCGGGCCCAATTCAATGGACACAGACTCAGAAGATCTACTGGTATTACCGACTGAGAATAGAGAGTCTTTGGACGAGCTTATGCCTATTGCTGACGCTGAAATGAATGATGACATGGATACATATCGCGGCGAGAACAAAGCTGTAGGTGTTCGTTTGGATGATCATCACTACTTCCGCGACGAAGATAGAGATGAATATGAGCAGGAAATGAGCACACGAAAACTACCAAAGGGAATGTCAGATTACCAGTCTCGTTGGATTGTAGATGATGATTTGATTGATGATGATGAGATTGAGGAGGACTCCGAGGATGAGGATATTATGCTAGACAACGACAATGGTGAAGACGATTTTGGCGTTTCCAAAACTGCTGCTTCTGAGTATGCAATGACAGAGGCTGGCGACATGCAAAGTGAAATTTTCATGGAACTCTCTGCTGAAGAAGAAGAGCGACAACTGAAGGAATATCGATCCAGAGCCCGCGACGATCTTCAATTCCCCGATGAAGTCGAGCTCCCACCTACCACAAGTGCAAAGGAACGTATGAGCCGATACAGAGGACTGAAGAATTTGAGAAGCTCTTCTTGGGACGTTGATGAAAAAGATCCTAGGGCTCCGGAAGATTGGTCGCAGCTTATTAGAATTCACAATTTCAGAGCCACACGCAACAGAGTCATCAAAGACGCTATTGTGAATGGCAAAGTTGAAGTCGGCACTAAGGTGAGGATTTACCTGTTAGCAGACGAATTCGTCGTCAACAACATCAATGCTGCAGAAGTTGCATTCACCATCTACGGCCTACTTGAGCATGAACACAAGCAAGGAGTTGTCAACTACAGTGTGAACCCCAGCACTGAGTACACAGACCCTATTGCTTCAAAAGAAACACTCATCGCACAGTGCGGCCCGCGAAGGTTTCTCATCCGACCAATTTTTTCACAGGCTGGACGATCGTCAAACAACGTCTATAAATATGAACGATTCCTCCAAACCGGTCGTCAGTCCACTGCATCTTTCATTGCCCCCATTACTTTTGGCAGCGTGCCAGTCTTGTACTTCAAGCAGAACGGCGACAAGCTGGACATGGTCGCTACAGGCACAGCTTTGGACGCGGATCACAGCCGTATCTTGGCCAAGCGTGCCATTCTTACAGGATCTCCATTCAAAATCCACAAGAAGCTTGTCACTATCCGATACATGTTTTTCAACAGAGATGACATTCTATGGTACAAGGCCGTGCCATTGTTTACCAAATCTGGCCGATCAGGCTTCATCAAGGAAGCCCTTGGAACCCATGGCTACTTTAAGGCCACGTTTGACAAGAAAATCACGGCCCAGGACGTTATTGCTATGGCGCTTTACAAGCGCATCTGGCCTCGCCCCTCAACGTTCTGGAATGGCAGCATTTAAGAGTAGTTTTTTGTTTCAATGTAGAGAAAAGTTTAATTTGTATAGAGCACCGAATACTTCTAGTTTAGCTTCTGTTGGTAAACATGGTAAACATGGCAAACATCGCCCATGAAATCTAGGATGCGTGTCGCGCTCCTCGCATACTCCGTGCCCATGTTGTAAGCAGTTGATCTCAACATCAACATGGCCATCGCGCATGGTCAGATCAGGGTAGCATGGCTTCCGCACACATCACCTTGTTTCACTTGATAGCCACGAATGGCCCATCTCATATTGGGCTAGGGCAAGAATATAGTGCCTTCTCTTGGTGCCGTGTGCCATAAACGATCAAGAAAATTCAAAACCTGCTAAATTTGCTGCTGTATAGGCTACCCTGAGGGACTACTTTCTGCAGACTTGCTGTGCACTTCCTGTAAGGTCACCTAAGGTGTAGCGATCTGAAACCCTTTTAACCAAAGTGGCCGCTGGCTATTTCTCTCTCCCCATCTTCCATCTGTTCTTTTCCTCTGCGTTTTTGCCTTTACTCGTTGGAACTCAACTCAACTTCAGTTGGCCTTATTTCCGTCTCGCCTCATAATGAAGTCGTACAAATCTTTTCTGGGCTGGTCCAAAGGAGGCGCGCCTCCATCGAACGGGGAAAGGCCATCTGAGAACGACGATGAGTCTCAAAGAGCTTCATTTAACAACAGGCCTGCACAACTACAGCCCACGCAACCGCCCGAACACTCTTCAGCACTCTCTATTCCTACTGCTGGAAACTCGCGAATAGCACCTTTTTCACCCGAATCTCCATCACAAAGTCATGCCGACACCTTACTTTCCTCTACCGGGTCTCCCGTGGACAACCTGATCTCGCCTGCGGATAGTCATACTCCAAACACACGATACCCGCGCTGGAGAGCGTCGGCAAGCTCTCTTCGAAGCGACCAGCAGTCGGACACCATCTCCGTCATTTCGACTGCCCCGTCTACGGTAAGCTCGGCTCAGTCCAGTTTGTTCTCTCGCGCACGAACGTCTGGAACGAGGTCTACAGTGCCATCCTCGCGGTACTCTGCCAAAGGCCTAGGGGCTATAGTGGAAGGCCAGTCGGTGGCAGACTCATCGAGCAACCCTGTCAAACTTATGCGGGTAGTTGAGGATGCGCAATATTCACCTGCGGAAGAACCCCCAGTCTCTACGAAGGGAAAACAAAGGCGATCTTCAACTTCACGCCCGAGCAATGTAGGCGGTTCACGACTCATGCCTGAAGTCCCTATTGACAACACGACCTCCAGTAGTGCCAACTCTCTTTATTCCAGGGCACCAGTTTCACCATCAAGCCGGCCTGGCTTCCATCAAGTTACTTCTCAGAGCTCACAAGACGTTCAGCCTCCTCCTCCCCCACCTCCGTCTTCAAATGCCCGACACCAGACCCCCAGTGCGCTCATTTTGTCGAACGAACTTAAGAGGCTGGCTGAACACCTCATAGTTCAGTTTGATCAGGCCAACAACCACATTGCTGAGGTCATGTATTTGGCAGGCAATGTCAGCAATAGTCTCACGAGTACATTAGCCTCAAGCCCCTTGCAGTCTGTAGAGCCGGGGACCATATCCATGCATAGTGAACCCGCATTGTTGACGATCATCAAGGTAGTGTTGCATTTTGTCGATAATCTTCTCAACACCAACCCGCTACATCGCCAGCGTCATATCATGCTCCACAAGTTATACACTTTAGGTGTACGCTTGAAGTTATTACCCGACGAAACGGTATCATCCGTGCATTTACCTCATAATTACGCTGTAGGGTCAATCCCTGAGCTCCCTTGTCAAGAACAAGTTATTCAGATCCTTGATCGCGCAGCGTCTCACGCATCCGAAAACACTGTCGATCAGGAAGGCTCTTTCATTGCTCCTGTGCTCCGCGGGTTTGCTCCTGAATTTTCTGTCATGTCCCTTATTTTCGGGTACCCCAATCCACGCACAGAGCATTACCAGCAAATGTCTACACTTTGTGAGTTTAGAACTGATGTCCACATGTTGTGCCAAAAGAACTACATTCGCGCGTGTGGGGCAGCCACATTCAAAGCACCTTTTAGGGTCCCAACCGACCCAACTACACCTCCAATATCTATGTCTTTGTCTAAGCAGAACAGCGCGACGGTTAGTGGAACCCTTGGAGGATACATTTTTCCAAGGGTTGAAGCTGACGATCCGCATTTATCGCAATTCTCAAAATCAACATTTGCCATCACTTGTGCCCACGTTTGCATCGACAAGTCCGGCGGCAGCGGAACACCCATTAACGTACCTTCCACTTTTTTGGCTACGTTGTACCGAAACGCGCTTGCGCAAGAACGCGACAAGTTTCCTCCAGGTACCATTGAGCACAAGACTTACGGCGCGGCAGTCAACGAAATGAACGCCAAATATTTCAGTGGCGCGCCGGCTGAATTTGGCCAAGTCGTATGGGGTGAGCGTACGGTCATTGACAAGAATCTTTCAGACGTTGCTATAATCAAGTGCAATGACAATCTCAAGTGTAAAAACTTTTTGGGTGACGATATTTCATTCTCAGAATACGACCCTGCTCTTATGTTTGGAAATCTCTACGTCAAAAAGGTCGTAAACAAACCTAGTCCTGGCATGCGGGTGTTTAAATACGGAAGCACAACAAAGTACACAACAGGCCTACTTAACGGACCACGCATAGTTTACTGGGCTGATGGACGTCTTCAATCTAGTGAATTTGTCGTGTCGTCGAACTCACCAGCATTTGCTAGCGGCGGAGACTCTGGTGCTTGGATTTTACAAAAGAATGGGGACGAAGATGATTATAGCGACGAATCCAGCGCTACTACTGCCACAGAAAGACATCCTTCGGCTCGAGGAACCGGGTCTGTGGGCGGCACAAATACAGACGACGACCAAGCAAGCACTACAACGAGTCATAGTCGTAATGGGCCAAGTCTCGGTGTGGTAGGAATGCTGCATTCATATGATGGCGAGCGTAAAGAGTTCGGCCTGTACACACCCATGACACAGATTCTGGCAAGGCTGGAAAAAGTCACGCATGTGAAATGGGGTGTGGTTGGAATTGCAGACGATGATTGTGGAAACCCAGCCGGGGGAAGTGACTCGAGCGACAACGACGAAGCTATTGCGAGTGATGGCGACTAATACTGAGCGAGTTGTACCAATTGCGATGCTCAGACACTGAATCTCTTGTTGGGTTTATATACGTATGGTGGATTTCAGGAACTCCGAATTTTATTTATTTCTTTTTTCAATCGCGATCTCTGCGTCGTATGGACTACGGTACATTTTTAAGCAGATTTTCTATGAGTTGATGAAAGAATTACTTCTCTTCGTAATCTTTTGACCCTTTTGTTTATTTCTGAAAAGAATATAGATTGTAAATACAGATCATGATTGCGTGGAGCGGGCGTTGCCGGATATCGCGTGCGTATAGAAAATAGCATGCGCAAAGGAAGTAACACGGATAATCTATTATTGTTGATTAGTCTATCATATTAGTATTGGACATCTGAACTGGGTTTGAATATACCTGCGGCCTCTGGCGACGTATGCTACCGTTGAGAGTACAGCTAAGCAGCACGTTTTGGTATTCTACAATGGGAGCAAAAGACAGAGGGCACGTCGTTTCAATCGCATTTTGTACTTAATATTTCACCGCTGTTAACTTGTGGAATGGAGCATGTATCGTAGATATATACAGGTATAGTACTACTCACCCATACTTGCATAGCTTGCGTTCTATTTACAAAACTGGGCATTTTATTAACATCTACACTAGTATGTTTTATTGACGTCTAGTTTAGCTTGTACCTGTAGCTTTGATCACTCAATTTAGATCTTAGCTGCATCTACAAAATTTCTAGCTACACACCAAGCAAGACTGGTTATCAATCCACAACGCGTTTGCGCAGCTAGTTGTGTAGCCCCGCATGGAATGTTTCCAGTTGATTTTTCTTTGAACAAGTAATAAAGAATGTCCAGATACTGGATGTTCATGTAGACTAAAATACTTTTTTTTTTGTACTATTGATATGTACAAGTGCATATTGGAATTGGCCATCATCTCTAAGCATAAATGCTAATGGGCTGCCGGCGAGCTCTTTGGTCATCGTAATACCCTGTGTGAGCTTCTATACGCGGCTGGTCTTCGTAAATTCTGGGTGCTGTTGCGAATGGACGGACACCTGCACCATCCTGAGCGCCCAATAACATCCGATCTTCCTGATAATTATGTACTAGATAGGAGCGCTTCTTGCCCGATAGCCTTCCCATCATACTTTTTGCCATATTAGTTTTGCGCAGGTTCTGGGTTGTTTTGTTTCTAGAAACGGCAACTCCCGTTCGCACTGCTCGTTTGACCTTGGCGACGGAGGATTTCCTAAATACTGTGGGCTTGTTCTTTTTAGATGACTTCACGGGAACTTTGGCTGACTTTAATTTGCGCCACTGGCTCATGATAGAAATAAATGATGTGGCAATCAAAAGTTCGCGGTCAATCAATGTACTATCATAGGTGATTTCATAGTCCACATCTTTGTTGTATTTGACAGCCTTTTTGGTTTTCTCAAGTTTGGGCTGCGAGGCAGCCAATTTGCGAGCGTTAGCAACACGCTGCTTGCATTCAACAAAAGGATCCGCTGTAGCTGTTACTCGGTCTAACACTAGTGAAGTTCGGCTCCATCTAAGCCGTGCTTTTTCGTGCCTGTGGTATTTAAAATACTGGTATCTTGATGCGATCTTGCGCTGCTTCTTGACAAACCTGAATGGCACATCAACTTTGTTCGGAAATTCCACCCAGTACTTGAATTTAGATATGCAAATAGTGCCAGCAACTGTACGATGGTTTGCTGTAATGAGATGCCACATCTGCTTTTTTCTGAGTCTTTTGAAAGAGTGACCGGTCTTCAAACGCTCAAGCGAGTAGATACGCATCTTGTTTCCGTCAAGCACATTGATGACCTGCTTGCTATCAATCGTGTCTCTCACGATATAAAGTACTTTGCTTTGGGTATCAGACATAGGTATAACACGACCGTCTCCTGCAACATCAGCCAATTTGGTATAATGAGAAGCCGCTTTTTTGCTAGTCACTGCCGATACTGCTGATATAGCACAAAACACAGCAGACCCTATGAGAAGAATAGGGGCAACCATTATAAAAATTACTAGCCAAAGCAAGTCAATAGCCTTGAAAATTTAGGAAGTATCAAATCTGGAGGTTCCATTGTAAGACCAGGTGAGTAGCAATTGTGCCAGGTACAGGCCAACAGTGTCTACGTCGCACGAGAGCCCAGTTGTTTCCCAACAAGTGTATTATAATGTTCAAACAAGCACGTTCAAACAAAACACGCAAGTACGAATACCACTTATGGAATCTTTCACGCGTAGTATCCAGTATTTACAGCTGTGATGTCTGCACCCTTGACCTCTATGGTACCCAGGGCCATGTGCTTCTTACAATCTTCCCAAAAAAGTAAAAGATGTCACACATATTCCATATTAGGCAAGTACCTATACTTCAGAGTATTTCATGGCACGAAGTATATTATAGTCCTAATATTTTACCCTTACCCAAACACGATGGAGAGTCTCTCGCTCACTCACTCTGATCCTTCAGCTTTTGACCTTGACGAGTTCTATCGAGCGACAATATTGACCAACCTGAAGGACACGCCCTTTGTAGTACATATTCCACAATGTTGATTCCTTACGAAGACCGCAGAAAGATTCACTCTTACCTCTTCCAAGGTATTTATTTCCCTCGATAATATTTATGATTACTTCAGTCTTTGAAAAAGTTTGACGCCGAGACGCTACGAAAGATAACATGCCGACAGATTGATCTTGCGAATGAACCGTATGCCCGGCGTCACAAATGATAGAAGACTGCGTTGTCACTCTTGTAAGAGGCCTTGCGCTAACAAATATTATTAGAGGGTGTCGTTGTTGCCCAGAAGGACTTCAACAAGCCTGCCCATGAGGAGATTGAGACTAGAAACCTTTTTGTTATCAAGGCCCTTCAGTCTTTGACCTCCAAGGGTTACGTGAAGACCCGCTTTTCGTGGCAATATTACTACTACACTCTCACCGACTCTGGTGTTGAGTACCTCAGAAACTGGTTGAGCCTTCCTTCCGAGGTTGTCCCTGCCACCCACAAGAAGGCTGCCCGACCCCAGCTCGGAGGCCGCCGTGAGGAGAGACGTCCCAGAAACAACGACGGTGAGGGATACAAGAGAAGAGAAACCAAGGAGACTGCCGGTGGATCCTTCAACCCCCAATACAACTAAGTCTTTACTTGTTCATATAAAATAAAAAAATTCATGCTGTTTTTGATATCACACTGTGGCACGCACACTCCCACGCACAGTTCCATGTGCTAGAAAGCTCTTTAGTGTGACATTTCCCAATAATAAATAGAAAAGCGTTTTAGTTTCTGCCAGATTAGACCCTTTTCAAGTTCGTAACATTAGTTTAGCAGATCATTAATTCTTCTGCAGCTGTTTTGATTATCCGAGCAAACGGGCGTCATACATTGACGTTACAAATGTTAATGTCCCTTGGTTTTCTTGTCTGACGCAGTAAGATTTTGTAGGTTCCCTTTTTTCTGTTTTTCTGCCCGCTGTTTTGAGCCAACGTATAATTTACCACCCACAACGCGAAAGTTCCCGCACACGCTGCCTCTATCTTGCTTTTGCTACTGTTATCGGATATATACCTTTAGTAGCTCAAACTCCTAGAGCGTCTTGACGTAAGGTCCTAATTTCGTCCTTTATAGCCTCTGAGCTATTCGCCTTCACCGTGGAAAGATTTAAGGTAGGAAAGAAGGCATTTTAGTGAACTGCTCCGTTTCGCTGAAACTGCTTCTTAAGACTCTGCCAGTATGCTAACGTTTCTGAAAAGCCACGGACTCTATCTTTGTATCGTTAGGCTCTTGATATCTTTAATTGCTGAAAGCAATTTCATAGCGGAAATCCCTCTACTTCCCTATCGCGGCATCTCCTGAACAGCATAACAAAAATGGGTCGAAGAAAAATTCAAATCCAGCCGTTATCAAACGAGCGGAATAGATCAGTGTAAGTTACTAGTTGCGATGGCTGTTTAGCTTTACTGACTCCTTAAAAAGGACCTTTCTCAAGAGAAAGGCCGGCCTATTCAAAAAAGCCCATGAACTTGCGGTTCTCTGCCAGGTGGACATTTCAGTGTTGGTCGTTGGCCACAACAATAAGCTCTATGAATTTTCATCGTGCGACACAAGTGAGATGATGAAAAGGTTCAGTAACGTAAGTTCTCATCTTCCATCTTAGAAAGACTTTGTAATTTATTCCCGATTCTTATCGAAGCCTCTGTCCATTCTCTGTTGCTATTTTTAGGCGGTTGTTCCTAACAGGCTTGGTATTTATAGACACAACCATACGAAAGAAAAACGCCTTCGGACTTTGACCCAACCGCAAAGGCCAAAGGTGCAAAAAATAGTGATGACTACGATGATGAAGACGATGATGAGGATCAAGACTCGGATACAAATAGCGCACGCCATGAGAACACTGCCACCCCGCCGCCAGCTCTGGTAAAGCGTAAGGTCCATTCCCGAACAAACTCCCGAGCCTCAAACCAATCGCCGAACATACCAAGTTCAGGCCCACGCAAGGGCCATGTGAAGCGACCATCCAATGCATCCTTGACTGGTACGCCCAACCCCCAGGAACCGGGTAGCTCTTCGAGCAACGGAAGCAATATTAAGTCGGAGCATCAGTCTCCCCCGAATCCAAACGCCTACCCCCCAAGCGCGCAATATGCACAACAGCAGCAACAAATTCAACAACATCAGCAGAATCAGCGAAACCAGCATCAGCCACAGCAGCATGTTACGCCGGAGCAACAGAAGCCTTTGTATGTTCCACTGGCATATAATACACAGGGCGGAATTTTGGGAAATCGGATGCCTCAACATATGAGCGTGCCTCCGCAAATGCAAGTATCTCAGCATCCTGGGCAACTGCCTCAACACTCACAGCTTCCTCATCAACATCAGCACCCTCAGTATCAAATACAGGGACAGGTTCAGTATGGACAAAACCAGGCTCCACTCAATACATCTTACCTTCACTCTAATCCCGCCATTCCTTTAAATTCGTACCGATACCCCGTTCCCGTACAATATAATCGCGGTAACGGTGCCACCGTGCAGCAGAAAGAGTCTGAGCCATATGGAAAACCAGAAGAAACTACTTCCTCTTTTGTGCCTGGCAATGGTGAATCCCGTAAGCCGTCACTGCCACACTTGCCGCCTAGGTCACACTCTGCGGATGGAACAACTCAGCGGTCGGCCCCGATTCCACCGCTTAGATCTCTCAAGACTGACGACCTATATCTAAATGCATCACAGTCTGCTTCACCGTCACCAGTGACTGGAAAAGACGGACTGCCTGTGCCAAATATGCGACCAAAACTAAAGGTCAGAATCCCGCTTGGTGAGAGTGGCGAGGGTCAAATCACCTCTGGAGACAACGCAAAGACTGGTACACTGAGTGAAGAACTTGAACGCCGCAGTGCAGCACCAAAAGATGTGCCGTCTGGACCAATGTCTGCGGGTCCATTGACTGGCACAAACAATGGATCCAGTTGGGGTAATTTATTACTCCCTCCTCCCTCGCCGTCGAGCTATCTGACGTCCAGTATAGGCGGAGGGCCTGGAAACCCTTTTGGACGGCCTCCATTAGTAGCCAGTAATAACGGTGAACAGACTCCATTGAGCGCCGCAGCACTACCCAGCCGATATGTTAACGAGCTCCTTCCATCACCATCAAATTTCTACGGCGGTGATTGGGGGCTTTTTGGTACCAGTGGTTCTACAAGTGTTGGGGGAAACGGGGCGACGTCTCAAAGCGGCCATCCTAGCAACATGACTTCATCAGGAGGAACAGGAGCGACTGGTGGGGCTTCTTTTTTGAGTCAGAGGAACAACCATCTAAGCCTGGATATGCTACCCTCGCCGCTTCAGTTTAACACGCCTGTGGTAGCTTCATCGTCACAGAGTCTAACGGACAATACTATAAATAAATCTCCGCCGGCCTCGACGTCGGGCGCAGAAAAGCGAGATACTACGACAGCCAACTCATCGGCACCTATACTACCTTCTAAAAGAGCTAAGCTTGATCCATCTAAATCTATTGGCCGACGCTTTTAACATATAATCTACCTCACTCTTTGAATGGGCCCTAATGATATGATATACTTTTTTCTTGGATCTTGTTTCTTAGATCTTGTAGATTTATAACTGTAGTTAGGGCTAAAGACCTAAAACAACTTCCTTTTATGGAAATGGACAGCAATATACACGCATAAAAACTTTTTACAATGTAATTGTCAGCACGGTTGAGATGGGCTGGATTTTGGGAGTAGCCTCAGCTTCATTTGAATTACCTGAAATCACCGCCGACCACCAGTAGCTGTCATTCATTCTCGATACATCTATTAACGGATTTCACACAATGAAGGTAAGATATAGCAGTTCTCGATAATGTTCAGCGTCTTATGCTGTTCGATGTTGAAGGAACTTTTGTAATTCCACAGTGGAAGCTCACTTTCGACGCCAGCATGAGGGCCTGAAAAAAAATCTTCACCAGGATAAGCTTGAGCTAACGAATTTCAGCTCAACATTGCCTTCCCCGCCAACGGCACTCAAAAGCTCATCGAAATTGATGACGAGCACAAGGTCCGCATTTTTTACGAGAAGCGTATGGGCCAGGAAGTCGAGGCTGACTCCCTTGGTGACGAGTTCAAGGGCTACGTCTTTAAGATCACTGGAGGTAACGACAAGCAGGGTTTCCCTATGAAGCAGGGTGTCCTTCACCCCACCCGTGTCAAGCTCCTTTTGGCTAAGGGCCACTCTTGCTACCGTCCTCGCCGCACCGGTGAGCGCAAGAGAAAGTCAGTCCGTGGTTGCATTGTTGGTAACGACATCACTGTCATTTCTCTTGTTGTTGTCAAGCAGGGTGAGAACGATATCGCTGGTTTGACCGACACCTCTATCCCCAAGAGACTCGGACCCAAGCGTGCCAACCACATTAGAAAGTTCTTCAACCTTACCAAGGAGGATGATGTCCGCAAGTTCGTTATCCGCCGTGAAGTTGTCAAGGGTGACAAGACCTACACCAAGGCTCCCAAGATCCAGCGTCTCGTTACTCCTCAGACCCTGCAGCGCAAGAGACACCTCAAGTCTCTTAAGGTCAGAAACGCTCAGGCCCAAAAGGACGCTGCTGCTGAGTACGCCCAGCTCCTTGCCCAGCGTCTTGCTGAGAAGAAGGCTGAGAAGGCTGAGTTCAAGAAGAGAAGAGCTTCTTCTCTCCGAACTTCCTCCACTGCTTAAAAAAGTTGTTTATGTGTGCTATAGGTATGAAGTAATTGAAAAAAAAAAAGCGAAAAAAGGGACACTGCAATATGTGGTTTGTATTTATTATGATGCTCGTTCAGTTAACAGGTAGACTCTCGGGTCTCTAAGTGGCCTGCTTGATACAAGAGTCTTTCGTAAGTAGCCTTTGATCAGATCAATTTGGGTACCTAGGACAGGCACCTCTAGGGTTCTGAAGCTGAATGCTGAGGCTCAAGGCTAATGACGCTAAGTAGTACTTGAACTTGAGGCAGCTTTATTTTTATTCGGAAGCCTAACCGAAAAGCCCTAAGTCATCTTTACTAAGCCGATCAAGTGCTAAGCCTGCTTCAACGTTCAAGTTCTCACTTCTAATTACCAACTAGGCCGTACCAGCCACCGCCCGGGTAGAGACCCGCCATTTGGATTCAGATTCAGATTCTAAATATATTTATTTTTCAATGTCATAGCCTCAGAACGCCAAAACAATGAGTACAAGACAAGAGCCAAGCCATTCTCAGTGAATTTTGTGGTACTGAATTTCAAAGATTTTTTTTTAAGACTTTGGTTGGTGATTTTGGTTGGAAATAGTACGATGGCGTGTTTGTGCGTACATGACATCGAATAGCTTTGACATGTTTGTGCGTACAATATACGGTGTTTGCAGAAATAGTAGTGCTTCCAAGCGCAGCTGAGCAAGACCGTAACCGAGTCGTTAACGTTAACGTTCTAGCTTGTACAAGCAGCTTCACTGCTACTATTTGAACTCTCCTTTTGTTATCCTTCTTTTCGTTCTTTCTTTCTATATTCTTTCTGCTTGCTCTTTTTCCGCTATTTCCTTTTCCTTCCTCCTCCTACATTTCTTGAGAGATATCTAGACTCCAGACTTAAGAAAGGCCTTGTCGCTTCCAATGTAAGTAAACAGTCTGCTTTTGTTTGCAAGGCCCTAAGGCTACACTTGCTATTCTGTGTCAAAGTTCCACACAGACTCTCCGCAGTTCCGATTCAAGGCACGTTTCTAGAAAAGGGTCAGAAAAGATTTTGAGAGGGTTTCAAGAGCACTGGTATTACTTGAGCCTTACTGGATTGGCAGTACTGTAAGACTAGCAATAGCCTAGTAGTAGCAGGTGCTCCATAATATCTGCGTCCACTGCATCGCGTCATGGTTAGTGAGGCCTACTGCCTGATCTAACCAATCCGTGAAAGCTTGGATCGTGACTTTTTGGTTTTTGATGGTCCCGCATCGCTTTAATCCCACTCCAACACAACCACTTCAATTTATATTATTGTTATTGCTTTCTAACCCTCTTGACCAGCTCTTCGTACAGCTGATATCCCCCTTCTCATTCAATCTATCATGGGCGCCGACGATTTACCAGTAAGTATCTCCGACTGAGTTATGTGGGTTCTCGGTCCCGAAAAGAGGCTGAACTGAATGAAGCACAGTAACCAGTTTACATGAGTGCCACTTCTATGCGTTTGATGTCAAATATCATACAACATATATCATCCCCTCCCTACCCTTTATTTCTTCTTTTCCTCTCGTTCTGTGTTCTAACTTTCGTGAAAGCACTTTCCTTCTCGAGCAGAAATGTACGGCACTGGTGCTTATCCGCCAGCCCAGCAGCAATATGGAGGGTACGGCCAGTATGCCCAACCTCAGCAACCCTCAGGATTGGCTATGGGAGGCGGCCTGGGCGGAATGCCTCAAGGATACGCTCCTCCATCACAGTACCCCCCTACCACTGGCTACGGCCAACAGGGAGGCTACAACGGTACTTACATGCCACCAAACCAACCAAATTCATTATATGGCGGAGGCATTCCCGCTGCACCGACACCAGGAGCTTACCTTCCTCAGCACCAGAACCCCATGATGCAGGGCCAATACGGTGGCCAGCCCGGAGGGTTCCAGCAACCACACCCCCAACAGCGACCTGAGAGTGCAGACGGCACAAAATACAAACTGAGAAAGATCTTCAACGGTATGGACAAAGATAGTGATGGCCGACTAAGCGAAGAAGAGCTGCGTGGAGCTCTCATCAACGGAGATTACACCAAGTTTAACCCTGAAACTGTCAAAGTCATGGTCAAAATGTTTGATCGCAACCGAAACAACTCCATTGATTTTGAAGAGTTTGTCTATTTATGGAAATACTTGGCCGACTGGCGTAAGCTGTTTTCACGTTTTGATTCAGACGGCAATGATACCATATCACTTAAAGAGTTTGACGACGCTATGCGAGCATTTGGCTACAGGTTGACACGCGAATTTGTTCAAAATCTATTTAGTCAATACTCTCACACAAATCGCAAGCGCGAGCGAGTCATATCCTTTGACATGTTTGTGCAGTGTTGTATCTCTGTCAAACGAATGACTGAAGAGTTCAAGCAGCACGACACTGACCGCGATGGCTTCGTTACTTTAGACTTTGAGACGTTCTTAACGTGTGTGATGAATCTGCGATAATGCATGTACTCCAGTGTAATATAGATTACTATACGTATCAATATTATACAAGAAGTTTAATGAAATTTGTAGCATTTGAGGTTTGTTCATACAGCATGCCTAGCACTTTACGTGCCTGACGCCCTGAATCTGAATCCGATCTCTTCGCAATTGGCGACGACGTTGACGACTCGGCACCCTTATGCTTGTGTTTCATGCAATAACACAGGGTAACTGGGTCTTATCATAGGTCGCCTCGGGTTAACCGGTGACGGGCCCAATCTGCAATTGTACTGCTCACAGTGCTCAGAATGTACCGTGGCTACAGTACGCACAGTGCAGTAATCGAAACGCAGTCTAACGATCGGTGTACTGCTGTCGAAAAGCGAAAAGCTAACGGGCAACTGACGGTGGTTAACATCCTGGATGGGCTCCAAAGGCGCTTCGTGTTCATATGTCAGAAAAAGAGAGGCACCCAAAAATGTAGATATAACAGAGTTTGAAATCTTTGTATCAGACTTTTTTTTTTCTATTTCGTTCCTTTCTTCTTCTTCTCTCTCTTCTTCTTACTCTTTTCCTCCTACCTTCATCATCAGTTCACTTCTCTTGCTCTACTGACTGCTTCTATTTTACGAAAAGCTCATCATCAAAAATCTCTAAAATGTCGTTTGGCGCTGATATTCAAGACAAGCTCTTTACCCATCTCAACACTGTTGATAAGGTGCGTTACTTTGCGTTGTGTTGCGTCCATACGTCGACTGCCTACTAACACTATTTTTCAGGAACTGGAGAAGTATCCGTCTCTCAAGAAGCTTGAAGCCCAGTCTGGCGTTCCCAAGGCGTACGGAGTGATTGGCTTTCTTGCTGTCTACTTTCTGCTTATCTTCTTCAACCTCGGAGGAATTGGCCAACTGCTGGCAAACTTTGCCTCCTTGGTTATTCCCGGGTACTACTCGCTTAAAGCGCTGGAATCCAAATCCACTGCTGATGACACTCACTTCTTGACTTACTGGGTTGTGTTTGCTACTTTCAGCGTAATTGAGTTCTGGAGCAATGCTCTTCTCTACTGGATCCCCTTCTACTGGCTCTTCAAGACCATCTTTTTCCTGTACATTGGACTTCCTCAATTTGGAGGCAGCAGAATTGTCTATCTCAATGTCATCCGTCCCTTCTCTGTCAAAGTCCTCGGCGTTGGCAACGTGTCACCCTCTGTAGCTTTAAAGGAGCAAGTCGAGCATGCTGCAGATAACGCCTCATTCAATTCCTCTGTCGAGATCTAAGCAGGTTCTATTTAAGACTGCAACCTGATTATTTATAATTATGCTGGAGAATGGCTCCAACTCTACGTATTGAGAATACATGAAGAAAACGTCCATAACTTTTTCAAGAAAAACTTTCGTGGCAGGCTTATCCTGTAGCTCGCGTGCTTGTAGCAAATTAGCTATATTGGCTGCTATAGCTCGGTGGCCGTGGCTGTAAAGCTCTCTAGATTGCTGGTTTGCGTGAACTTTGTTTTGTGTCATGTGATAATACGTACTAGCAGGCATATTGAGGTAGGAACACGTTGAATAGCGGCTCAAGCAAGCATGAAGCAGCAAGGTCAAGACAATGTGTAGTGATGCTGTAAACGTGTAGAGAAGAAGGCCAATGCTACATTGTATAGCCATTGATGTTGAAAGAATGTTGTGCAAAGCGTTGTGGACTTTGTTTTCAGCCGGGCTTGCATAGTAAAGTATACTTCCCATGTCGACGATCGAGAATTATGATATATTTACAATGGCCTTATAGTCAGCCTTTCTACACATATCACTGAGCTCTTAGGCAAGCTAAGTTGAAACTGTATTTCGTCAGCAACGGCTGAGAGGTTGGCATTGACAACAACTTCTGATATTACATTCATGGCCTTTGTAATTGATCACAGCCTATGTCGCAGCTAGGCAACTCACGTCTTGAGTAGAATTAATGAATTTAAATACTTCCTTCTTCTTGATCTCTACCATCTGTGTCTACGAATGTCTATGAATGACATGATGAAACTGCTCAAGTCTGGTACCATGGAACACGAGGAAAGGCTTATTCCTTTTAACGAGCAGGACATACCTGGCCGACCTATGCGACCTCCACGGACTCCTCGCACCAGGAGTAGAACAATTTCTCACCAAAAAGATTATTTTGATCCAACGCTGGCTGCTGCAACTGCGGCTGCTGCTGTAAGAAATACACCCGACCTCGACGTGTTTTATCCTCGCTCTGGCAAGGACATTCTGGATGAACCGACTGCGCCTTTGAGACCTAGATCAGCAAGCGCTGCACTTCATTCACCAACATCAGAGTCTATGGAAATTGATCCAATGTCTGGTAGACAGGCTTCGGCAAAGGTTGGGTCCAAAAGGATGGGCATTCTTAACATGGATCGGGTGTTTATTGATTCTAAGTCCTCTGACTATGGTGACGACGATCCCGTCATGGGCACAGAAAGCGAGCAAGATGAAAACGATGGTGGAAGCGAGAAAACTCCAGGCTTGATGAAGTTCAATGGCATTGGTAGTGAAAACCGCGCGCATTACAGATATTTTGCGGAAGATAGCCCTCAAACGCAAAAATATCCGGCAGCTAGGAACAAGAGCTCTCTCAAACTCTCCGACTACGTGGCCCCAGATCCCATGAACGACTTAGAAGCCAGCTTTTTTGACTTTAATACTACTGAGGTTAAAGACGTTGAAGCACCGCCTTCAGCTAGACACGTCACGGTGAGCCATAACGATGCTACGCACAACTTGATTACACCATTACCTGACCAAAGGTAAGTGCTTTGCATGTTGCGTATGATGTAAAAATGGGACCTTTCTAATAAACTAGACGCAACATTGTGGCTAAACGCGGTGCAGTATTCACCTTGATGGTAGCTGGAGAATCCGGGCTGGGTTTGTTGATCATGCTATGGACTTTCATTCATAAGAGTGAAAGTATGGAATGAAACTAACTTTACACAGGTAAAACCACGCTTGTTAATACGATTTTTGGTGACAAGTTCAAGGAAAATAACGCCACTCCGCGGTACCACGCGCAAGCTTTGGACCAAGACAATCTGGCTGAAAAGACGACTCGCATTGAGGTTCGCGAGACTGAATATGAAGAGTCGGTGTTCAAAGTCAAGTTTACTGTTATTGACACTCCAGGATTTGGCGACTATACCAACAATACACATTCATGGGTTCCCATTGTGAACTATATTGATGACCAGCATAAGCTTTATATGCTTCAAGAGGAACAGCCTGATCGTCGCAAAGCAGTGGACACGCGGGTACATGCTTGTTTATATTTTATTCGGCCATCTGGACGAGGCCTCTTTCCTTTGGATATCAAGGTCATGCAAGAGCTGTCTACAAGAGTCAATCTCATCCCTATTATTGGGAAGGCTGACTCTTTGACCCTTAAGGATCGCGAAAAATTCAAAATTCAGGTATGTGCCTTAGCTTTCTCTCTTAGCATTCTTGCTAACGTGCAATTAGATCCGGGCTGCTATCAAGGAAGCAGGAATTGAGATATACTGTCCAGAGGATGTTGATCCTAATAAAAATACAGACATTGGAGAAATGCCGTACGCAGTAATTGCTTCAGAGAGAGTTATTGCGACACCCTCTGGACGACAGGTGCGGGGCCGCCAGTACCAATGGGGAATTGCTGAGGTTGAAAATGAGATGCATTGCGACTTCATCAAACTCCGACGAGTTTTGATGGAGCAGTACATGCTAGATCTTATCGATAGTACTGTTGAGAAGCATCATCAGCGTTACCGTAAGGCGTGCATGCTTCGCAGGATTAGACATTGCCAAGAGAGTTTAGCACAGACAGAGGGTGCTGAAGCTGCCAAGCAAGTGAGCTTTGATGGCGGCTTGCAAAGCCTCGTGCACATGTCGCGGTATGGCAAGGAATTTCTTGAGGAGGGGCGACTTGAGAACGATCCAATTTTCCGTGAGCGACAGCGCCGCATGACAGACAAGTTTGCAGTAATTGTTGCTTTTCATGAGGATCGCTTTGAGCAGTGGCGCACGGAGCTACGCCATAAGCAGGACGAGCTGAACGAAGATATTGCTGACACTACACAGCAGATTGAGCGCCTCCAGGCTGATATTGCGATTTTGAGCAATGGCCACCCAGATACCAAAAGTGACGGAAAGGACGGAGAGCGCGGAGAAACGCGGGGTTTGAGCAAAGTTGGCAAGTACGCAATTAGGAGATAGAAGATTTTACAAATAAAGTGCGAATAAAATGTAAAAATTCCTATGAAGGCATGAGAGGGTGAAAATGTCAATACAATTGAGCGGCGTACGAATCTGTTAACTTAGTTTGTCACGTAATTACAAAGCAGAAGACCGTATAAGAAATTGAAAAGTGAGTGGTCGAAAGTCTTTTTGTATCTAACTGTAGAATTATCATATAGACGATGCTGAGTGAGGAAGTGTTTTGAGAGCTATGAAGACGTGTAAATTTAATACAGATATTTAAGCTTGAGAGTGTACAGTCTGCAGTTGATATTGATGTACTGGATTAAATGATAAAGGGTATGGTCACACCTAAGTCAGGCATGTATTATAAGCTTAAGATATACAGCATGATGTAAGTTTACTGGGCCACCGGTAGTATATGCATGCTCTTTTTTGATATTTTAAATGATACCGAAACTGTAATACTGCGAAATGGCTATTTTATCGCTGTCTGTTTATACTACGTTTCATATCACACTCAATGTCCTCGACATCTCCTGTGGAAGAAGCTATGTATGCGTAGTCTAAACACGTCAATTTCTTCGTCTTTCATAGTTTGAACTGTCTGTCTAGTTTGCGTAGTCAAAGTAATCGATGCAGTCATATTAGCTAGAACAGCTGTAACATATGGAGTAGTTGTGAAACTACATGATGAATTGAAATCTGAGCGAGTGAAAAACTTTGTATAGCTAACTGCAAGGTTATGCCTCTAGTAGACGAGGTTTAGTGTCAATATTTTGTGATAGTCAAGAAGGCGTATACATGCAAACCAGGTATTCGTGCTCGTATGTATAGCATTGTATGTTTAAGTGAGTTGGCTATACCGTAGTAAGACAGACAGGCAACCCACAAGGGAAGAGCTACAAAGGGGTACAATTGTTCAACCCAAACAAACTGATATCAGAGTAGACTGCAGGCAGAAATTATGATGTGGAAAGTCTATATTCAAGTATTGTACGCATAAGTACAATATTTCAGGATGTAGGTCTACCAGTAGACTAGGCTGCTCTTCTTTGATATATTAAATTGATGCAGTGATTGTTGTACAGTAAACAATCAATTGCAATAGAATTGAGAACACAACAACACTACATGACAATCATTGCCTCCATCTGCGGATTGCGGTGCTATCTCTACAAAGCTGCATGAATTTCAGTACTCCAGTAAACAAAACTTCCAGTGCTTTCATACATCCCAACATTCAACAATGTGTATCTAGGGCGTCTCAAAAATTCTTAGCCTATCCTACGAACAGATTGTTACATATCTCAAGGCTACGAAACATTCAATTTTTGTGTTGCTAGCTCTGCGCTGGGCCCCTTCCATTCCATGAGCAGCACTACTACATAATAGCTTCATCCGCACAAATAAATCTGCCCAAGCATCTGTCAGAGGCTTATTCTCCATTTTTCTTCGAAAGTCCTACATCTAGTAACAATACCAGTACGATCACTTCTTTTGCGAAAAAAACTGGCCATAATCTTTTGTGAACCAACGGTTACAAGCACACTGGGCTACAATGATATTTGAGCTCTTAAGTTTCTGATTTTCAAAGAAGTCTTGCTCAACAGGAACGTGCGCTGGTGGAGGCAGATAGGAATGGAGACTGTGTTGTCTAAGATGAACTAGATTTAGCACTCACGGATGCGATAGAGGATCTCAATAGACCTGCTTCCAGTATTAAATGCTCTCAAATTTTGCATCATTCCTCTGCTTTTGTCTGTAACTTGTCTCTTGCTAAACATACGCCAGATCAGTCTACACCAGGTCTTTTAACAGTTAGCTTCGGGTCTTTGACTGTATAAAAATCCAATATAGGAAAACATTTGAGGACAGATAGAAACAAGATATTCCGAGGTACATTCAATGACTTGAAAAGGGAAAGTTTGAGAGACAAAAAACAAATGACCCAATGCGACAAAATCCAGTTGGTGATGCTGTTTCTCTCAAATCGATTTGATTGCAAGGCCCTGAAGATCTAATACACCCAGAGACGGCAAACGCCACGCACACACTGCATCTGAGAGAAATGGTGGTCTTGAAAAATTCGAATTACAAGACAAGGAATTTTATAGAGTAAGGTCCGTGTCTAGGGGAAAGTACATGTGCCCTTAACATAAAAAAATAAAAACTGATACTTCGCATGATAACGCAAAAGAATCGTGCAGATTGTTCAAACTTTTTGGCCTCTAGCCGAGGACATAATTTGTAGTAAACGAAGTAGATCACTGTAAGCAAGTAACATGCAGAAGAGAAGGAAAAAGACTGTAGCCATGTATGAAGAATAACACTTTAGGTGGTATAAAGGCGTTGTTTGCAACGTTCATATCTGGAATAATACAATGAACACTCTCAATGCCATTCGAGTGTGAGAAGTCGGCCAATTGCAAGAAAAAGAAGAATTACATTACCTTGCTGCTTTGATTCAAGCATAGCATCTGATCTGTTCGCGCAGATCACCAAGTACAGGCTGATATTATAAATGCTATGGTATAGTTACAAGTTATTCATAAGTTCGTATCTTTGCATAGAGCTGCGATATGTGAGCAGTAGCTATATTGTACAGTATATTACATCTTGCACAGTATACGTAAAACAGAACAGGAGGAACCTACCACAGTACTATTAAATCAATGGTTTAGGCTCTCCAAAGCCTTGACTTTTGAGAGGTCGACATAGTAACCAATGAAACTTGATGTATTGTTTACTCTATATAAGAAAGGCCATGGTCGCTGAGTGTAATAGCAAGTATCAAGGGCAAAACAAATAAAAAAATACTAGTATGGCTGTATAATAGCATCTAAGCCCCGCTCTTCCTGATCCATGAAATTCTATAGTTATACTGTATATATATACATGTATACATAAACTTTTGAAAATGAGCCTTGGAAAAACATGACCCACCTCTTCCTGAATTATCTCCACAGAGTTTTCCCTCTAATTCTCACTTTACTGAGTGTTGTTTTCTGTGAAAGCTTTCTCCTCTAGGTGAAGCCTAGGGCATTGAACCAGTTTTGGCTAGTACAATGACAATAATGCGCAACATTTGATTCCTTCGACTCATTCCGCGCGAATAAGTTCATTGTGAATCAGTTTTTCTTCCTCTACTCTGTATTAGTCTGATAATTTCAACACCGTTTCCAGGAGTGAAAAATCTTCTGCAAAGCATTTGTTCTTTGTGTTCTGCATTTCTCCAATTCCTCCTCGTCATCTATTTCTGGACGAGCAGGCTTAATATTCCAGCGCCCCTTGACTCAATCAGAGTTGTTCTCAGTGGACGCGCACGTAACAATTGCAATAGCACTATAGACACTGCTATACGACATCGTCATATATTTACAGATCCTCTTTCAATCGCTTTTACTAGTTCACAATTTCTCGTATTGGATGCAGGCTTGAAATTAGGTTTAAATTTGTTAGAAGAGACTTTTGACTATAGACTATATATATATATTTTTTTTATGGCGCACAAAAAAGTAATTTCGACAAGTATTGATATAGTGTTATCTCCGCATATATGACTCTGCAAATTGTTCTTTGCAGAGAAGGAGAGAACAATCAAGTAGACTTAGACCTAGTCTACAAGGAATTGTAAAAGATTACTACTAACGAAGGCAAAAAAGTCGCAAGGAGGAATGTTGGAGATGCAGTATGCTACATCACTTTGGCAGAGTAGTCGGCATTGGATGGTGTGGGATTGACACTTGCGCGACTAATATCACAGAATTCTATTCTTTGCTTTCGAGTAGCACTCGAAAACAGCATTCTGTCTATCTAACATGCGTGAGCATTCCAGTAAAGTTCAATATTTAAAACTGGCTTTGGCTTTACTGTTAGCACAAAGAGTCACGTCAGGAAAATACCAGGTGTGACTGATCGCATGGTGAAAATGTTTCTTCAAATGGTGGTACATGTCTGGTAAAGGCATATTGAAGCAAAACAGCTCTTTTCGCTGGACCTGAGTTCTGTGAGAAACCTTCATCATAAAAAAAAAATTTTTTCAAGTACTAATAGTTAAGGCCTTAATTTTTTTTCAATTTATTTTAATTCTTTTGTTTAACCACCTCTTGAGCTACTTGAATATATCTGAAAATTAATTGAGCTTGAGTGGTTTCTTTTGATAATTTGGTCTAGCAGCTCTAAGTAGGAGAGAACGTAAAGTCTGTAGAGTCCACAAAAAGGTGCGAGAAGCAAGGCATGACGAGGGATTTAGACTGAGACTAAATTTTATTGCTTGAGCTTCTCTCCTTCATTTTCACAGCTTGAAGAAAGCTTGCTATCGTTTTTCGTCAACACGTCAATATATTTCCCCCCATATATATGCCCATAGTGCATCAAAAATTGCATCTGCAACAGTTTTTAGACTTGTGATATCGAATAGAAAATGCATCAATTCGATAAGCTTTCTATAGTCAAAACGGCTTATGTTCAAGGTGCAATATGAGTGGTTTTGAATCAGAGACATACGGCTGGATCTAATTGCCATTGAAATCATGGACCAGGAGTGCAAGAAAACTCTTCCTCTCTAGCTTAAAAGGAAAAAGAGCTTGATTCTGTGAATTCCTTAAAGCTAGCAGCTAGCTAGAGTAGTTTAGGTTACTTGTCGTTTGCTTATACACTTCAATTGCCATTATTTTTAGTGACTTCTCCTATGTGGAAGAATCACGAGGGATTTCTCTAAGGCAGGACAGCTCTGACGAAAATAAGGCAAAAAGGCGCATTTCATATAGATCTACATAGATCTATAAAGGTTCAACGAGATATTGTTAACTAGAACAAGCTGCCATAAGTACCTGTATCTTATATTACTGATACATTTAAAAGCATGACCAACAATCGATATCACAAATAGATTTCTCTTTCTTCTACGTGTCAAGCCAACAAGGTTCGTATTCTGATAAAATAAGGTCTAACAAGTTTAATAAGTGAACCGAGTTACTGAACCACTGTTTCAATCCCCAGCTTTCATCTGTCCAAAATTTCTAGATTGCGATTCCACGGAGGTTACACGCGAGTACCGGGGATACTTCGGATAGGTGCATTTTGGGTGAGCGCTAACAAGCGCAAAATAAATTGTTTGCATTAAATGCCATATCAATGTTATATAACTATTTAAGCCATTATTCTAGACAAGTAGCCGTCCAAACAACTAACTTGAGCTACGTTCCACAGTATGCTTTTCAACAGCCCAACAGATTTTTCAAGCACAGCTTTTTATTTCTCTCTAACACTACTTTAAAAAAGCTCAGTAACTACAAAATATTCCGGTATACAATACCTAATTAGTTTCTCTATTGTGTATAGAACACAAGCCAATATTTTAGTAAGATGAGTTCGCAAAATGTGACACTTGAAATCTATGAAACACCAATTCAAAAGTTAAAATGTCGTGAGTCTGTGTGGAATAGCTTAGGCGAGTCGAACGTATATGGTAGACTCTTTTCACTATATGTTTACGATGGAAGTAATCCCAGCAGTTAACGTTCGTGAGCCGTACGGGGATTTTCGTACTTCCTGAAAATCCAACCTTAGGCATAATGCTGGTTATATTGACTACTTATGTTGCACAATAATAGCCAATCAAATGGTGCAAAAAATGTGAGTTTTTAGAAGTGGCTCTTTAAAGTTTATTAGTAAGATTGGTTTAGGTCTCAACAAGGTCAGACCCAAAAGGAACACAAGAGGAACGCCATACAGATATTGGAAGCTTCTCAACACGTAGTTTATCGTAGAGCAACGCAATAAGCTTCACCCAACATCTATCCAAAAGGGTACTAGATATAGAGCCCATACAGTGCGAGTTAATTAAAGCTAGCAAACCTTTGGGCTTTCAACTCTCGTTTTCTAGAACCAAAGCGTGATGCTCGTGTTCCACTGCCTTGTTATCGTACTGAAAATCATCCCAATACGCATATGCGCTCATTTAGAGAGCTTTATCTCACAAGGCCTCCTTGAACTCAGCAAAGATGACCACTTGAGCTTTAGGCGTTAGGAAAAGGGCATGAAGTAACATTCTTCAAGCTTTCTTGATCTATACAGATAACAACGTACCTTATGTACGTTGGCTACATGGTAGACCGCTGAGATGCGTATAAGTGAAGCTTGCCTTTTGCGGCACAGTCTAACGGAGCTTTCATGCCCAGAAATATTTTTTTCTATTCTTGATTGTAAAACGGCCCAGAAAAAAGGAGTCGGAGACCGAGTCCTTGAAAGCAGCCCTAAACTACAACTTTCGCTGCAGAGTATTTCATAATTTCGTGTTTGTTTAACCTCGCCTAGCGAAAACTGTTAACTCTATAACAACGCTGATTAGAATTTATAGCCATACATTGAGTAGACCGTTCTGCACAATTGGTTTGTGATCGTGATCTAGAGGACTGAATCAAGGCAAGTTTTGGCGTGTTGTGAGACACTCATAGGACCTACAATCGAGAATGCCATCTCTAGCGACGCAGCCTGGTGATTTAAAAGTACTAAGTTTGCGAAGGGATGTATGGATCCAGCCCACGTATAGCTTCTTCCATGTGGAAGAAGCAGCAGACATTGGAATTAATAGCAAAAAAGTGCCTTAACCAAGTAACGCTGAAATTCTTCACCGAGATCTTACGGAGGTCCATTGGGCATCACACGCACCAACGCGGGTATTACCACAGCTTGCAGGTGGCTGTAAGATTGTTCATCTGTGTTCTATCATGAGCATCATCCATTTGCCCATTGAAATATTTTCCAATGGCCAAAGTGGCAATATTCTCTGAGAATTTACAATAAAAGAAATAAAGAGAGTTAACTTAGAGTCTAGTCTCATTAAGAGGCACTGAGAGATTCAAAAGTCGGGCACGAACGCGCGAGGAGATTCCAGAGTTGGAGATTCGATGCATACAGTAACAATAAAAGAATTCATCATTATATACAGTTACATGGGCACAGACAAGTAATAGTAAAAAAACGTTTAATAAGCAAGTAATAATACAAGATTAATAATAGTGCAATACAAGCAGAGATTTGTTGAATCTTCGGCGAAATATACGAAAGCTTAAGCAAAAAAAGAGCAAATTCAAAACCTTATCAGTATAAAAGCAAGCTTGCAGCTGCAAAGCACCCAAAATTGGCTCTATACAATAACACACCAAGTCTGGAAGTTTTGGCTACTTGATTTACAACCGTCGGCTTGGCTCTGGACTAAAGTCAATGCAAGTACCCAAGATAGTGTGCGTGTCATTTAGACATAGCATGACGGCATTGGTCCAATGGTTGCCATATGCCATAGTCTCGATATCCAGCTGTATAATCGGCTATCTAGGCCTGAAAGAAAAACAACATAAAAATTCTTTACTAAGTTGGTCTGAGCCGATCATGCATGTGGTAAGTATTGATACGCTTACCATTGGAATACCGAGGTTTTAAAAAACCGCATGCGTGTTGCGTTAAGGTCTCTGCTGAAACAATTGGCTTTGATACTATTAAACTTGGAGCTCACCACAACTTGATCCAGTCAAGTCTTGTCGAGGTCCAGTCGCGAGAGACAATTGCAAGAGACACACAACAACGGCATGGTTTTTTTATTTGCATTAATTTACTTGCTGTCTTTAGACTCTTTGCACAATAATACATGAGCCCCGTGAATTCCGCGATATACTCTTTTTTAACTTTCTATCTTGCGAATTCGTTATAACCAGGGCTAAGCTAAGAGTTTTTTTCACCGAGATCAAGTCATTATGCCATACTTCCGGCCAAAATACGTGTATCGCAAGCCTAATACAGGTGCTATAATTGATCAATTGTAGGTCTAATTCTCATGCCACCAATACTGTCACAAAGGTGAGCTGCACAGAAAGTAAGTTTAAAGTTCTTACTATTTCAGTTTTAGATTTATTTTATGAGAGGTAGCAGAGAAATTTCTGAGAATATCATGACCTAATAACCAATTGATCCTGTATTCTTACTTTCCTATCACTTGCAAATTGCAATTGCGAGTCAAATTATCCAACAATCAGTGATTCAAAAGAAAAAACAAGATGATGAGGATGCCAGGCCTGCTCTTTCTCCTTGCTAATCCCGAGCTTCACAGCCATGAATTTAAATAATGCGTTCTCTAATAACAATAAGACTCAAGTAGACTAGGTCTAGTCTAATAGCCCGTTTAATAGCAAAAGAATAAAGCTCACGTTGCCTGAATTTTAAAGCGCGTTTTTCTTAGCTCCAGTTAACTTTCCCAACAGGCTTGACTTGCGTTGGTGACAGTCAAAATTTCGTACTTTTGAGACAAAACTACCGAGCGATCTTATAGTTAGGATTTTAAAAAAGTCTAATGTAGTCATTTATAGTAATTGGAGCATTATAAGCAGAAACAGTAAAAGGACTTAAAAAGTCTTCTTTTGAAAAATCTCAAGATATACAGATTCATCGTCTTCAGCAATTTGCTAATATATATGGAGTTAACTAGTCTACATAAGCTTTATATTCGCACACATAACACTTTTGTATCTTTGCCATTTTTTTTATCTGACCACAGAAAGTTTATAAATACACATGAGTCTGCCAAATAATATACTTCATTTTAATCTGTATTTTTTTCTTTTCTTGATCTCTTAACAAGCAACATCTTAAAGCTCGATCATTCGCTTTGCTCGTTCTCTGGTGGAGTATTGTAGATTACCAAAGACCTCATAGCTTCTGACACTTTTACCAACAGATATCTGTGGTAAACACTTTCCCGTGTCTAACGTTGGCTCTTGGAACAGGAGATCTGGTCTCTTGATCACCTTGCATCTGCCTTTTTGTGCCAGTTCACGCTATTAGATAGCATACGACGTAGAGCTCTCGACACTTGAAATCTCTGCCTAGCTCTCTGTATCGCTCGTTCTTACTATTGAACTCCACATAACAACATGAACATCCCCAACTCGCAGTCATCTGCACAAGATAACCCTGCGATTCTAATACCGTTCGCAAATGATAAAAATTGGAATCATGGTGGAGTTGCAGAACCTGACACTTCAGCAGAATCGAACATGGCCCTTCAGCACCACGCTCAAAGTCAATCTATTGAACATCAAATGCTTCAACAACATCAACAGCAGCAATATCAGCAACATCATCAACAACAGTTTCAGCAATATCAGCAGCATCAGCAACATCAGCAAGCGGGTATGGCTAGACAACCAGCATACCATCAACAGTCTCCCAACACACCTTCAGCAGCTTCAAAATATGTCTCAAACCCAACCATACCTCAGGGCTACCCTATGGGTATGTCTTCAAACTATCAATTTTCAGGAAACCTTGATTCACCTGCTCTACAACAATACACATTTCCCTCCACTTCTCCGTCCGTGCAAGAACCTTTTGCAAATTCTCGCCAAGAAATTTCATCACCTTCGGCAAGCACGTCTAGTTTCTCTTCACGCCCAACAATGCAGTCATCTGTTTCTTCTTCTTCTTCTTCTGCTGCTGAAGACGCTCGAATAGCAGGAGAACTAATGGCAGCAAAATTCCCAACGATTCCAAGGTCTGCATTTTTTTTAGATGGCCCTCCCTCAGGAGTCAGACCTCGGGTTACTACAACTCTTTGGGAAGATGAGAGTACGCTCTGTTTTCAGGTTGAAGTCATGAACGTGTGCGTGGCTCGACGGGAAGATAACAACATGATCAATGGCACAAAGCTATTGAATGTTACGGGCATGAGTCGTGGTCGTCGCGACGGAATTCTCAAAGCTGAAAAAGAGCGTCGCGTTATCAAAGTTGGCGCAATGCATTTCAAAGGAGTCTGGATACCTTACGAGCGAGCAGTAGTCTTGGCTGGTGTAGAGAAAATTGTGGATCAGCTATATCCTCTATTTGTAGCAGAAATCAAGTCTCTGCTGTTACACCCAAACAATTATCAGAGAACAGCTCTGGTCATGGCGGCGGCACAACGAAAAAGACAAGAACAACAGAATCAACAGCAAAACAGAAACCTGATTCAGCATCCGAGTCAAATACAGAATCAGTATCAATTTCGACAACAACAGCAACAAAATCCATACCTCCAGCAACAGCAACAACAGCAGCATATCCAGCATCAGCAGCATTTTCAACAACAGCAGCATCTTCAGCAACAGCAGCATTTTCAGGAACAACAACATCTCCAGCATCAGCAACGGCAGCAGCAACGACAGCAGCAACAACATCAACATCATAGTCAACACCAACATCAACAACTACAACAACTACAACAACAACAACCACAACAACAGCAACAGGAGCTAGATAGCCATCTCAATCAGCATTATAGTACTCAACATTCGGCCTCATCGTCAAAGTAGAATCTCGAAGACCATTTGTATAACGTTGAGCTGAATAACTTCTACATGATTGTCCATGAAATGAACTGTATTTTTGGTATCGTCTCAAGTTGCTCAACTATAAGATACCAACATACGATGCCAGATATGAAGAACCATCTTCTCCTTCTTCCACGTCGCAAACTTACTCCAATAATATTGCATGCATTGAATACTTTCCTGAATCTTTTTTTGAATCGTAACTTGGATCGTCTAGGTTTCTTCCACTATAGGTATCTCACTGAAGTAAGTTACTAGTAAGTGTACCATACATGTGGTCAAATGTTGAGTTCCAGGCCGAGCTTATGGGCCTGTAAACCAGACTCTAAAAGCATGGCAGAAACCTTAAAGTGGCAACATACTTGTCTCTTTATATTCTGATATCAGTACCGGATAGACTACTAACAGTCTTGGACTACCGGAAGACAGTCGTCTAGCTCTAGTACTAGAATTCATGAATTTGCAAAGAGAACAGAAGGAAACGGATCAAACTTTAACTTGTCTGAACCAGGTTTTGGTTCGTAACACGATCGTGATAATGAAGAAAATAACGTCTAGCCGCATGTTAACTAGGAACCAGACTGGACGGAACCTGAAATGTTTACAGAACTTTCAATAACCTTGCCGAAAGCTTTAGAATCATCAGCTCAATATCAAAAAAAATAAAAGACAAGGTCATTCGTTGTGTGCTGAATTTTAAACAAAAGAAATTATTGTATAGAAACATGAAAACATAAAACGTAAAAACTAATTATAAGATACTGAAAAAAAGAAAAAAAAAGAATTAGGTCTAATAGCTCGTAATTACTTTTGGGCCCCCATGATATCCACGTATCGTGACCTCGCATTGCGGCGATTGACCTTGCGCCCACCAGTACTAGAAGCAGCTGCAAGTAATTCATCTAGTCCACTACTGCCGCTGGCGGTCGGAGCAGGTGTATTTCTAGCTGATTTAGAGGCACCACCAGGACTCTGGGCAAGACTTGTTGAATGAGGAGGCTGGACAGAAGCTGAACGGCCAGGCATCCCTGGAGGAGGCGTGGAAGAAGGATATGACGTAGGTGGGCCATTAGAAAGACCTTGACCTCCTGCACCCCGACTAGGCGGAGGGGGTGCAAGCTTGGGTATTGGCTTGAGTTCTTCCTTGGGTGTATTTTTGTTAACGTACCTTTTAAGTTCAGGGTCGTACACCAGACTCATTGATTCTCCGAACTTGATTTGTACAGCTTTGGCCTCGTTCTCACTTCCTTTGCGTATCCAAGAAAACCACCCGCTCTTCTTCTCTTTCTCTTTCTCCTTTTCTTTTTCCTTTGCATGTTCTTCTTTCTTTTCGTCACCTGCCTCGGTTTTAGATTTGCTTGAATTGTTTGCAAATCCAAGGTCTTCTAATTCTTCGTCTTCCTCAGTAGTGTTACCCTGTGGCCTCTCAGACTGCTCATTGGCATTACTTGGAGTATAGGTACTAGGTGTGAACATAGGAGCACTCATGGGCGCAAATGTTTCGCCTGTAGGCTGAGGATCATCACTTATTGGCTCATAAGCAGTGTCAGTATATCCATACACAGGAGCTTCATAGGGCTCATAGTCATCTTGTGATTCCTTGACAGTATTGCCTGATTCAACGTCAACAGGTACCGTCTCAACCGGTGCGTCTCGTGCGGACGGAGTATTCCTCTGATCCAAGTCGTTGGAACCATATATGCTTGCATAGGGATCATAACCTCCATAGTTGGGAGGCTCCGCTCTACGCGCAGCCTCTTCTGTAGTGGACTTAGATGCAGGCTCGTAATAATTTTCAGCAGTTGTTTTAACAGAATTTGATGGCGCATATGGATTTGATGTACTTGATTTTTGGTTTGTAGGCGAAGTGGGCTGAGAAGCGTAAGGATTCAGATTCAGCGCGGCAGTAGGAGCATAAGGATTGTAAAGTGCCGCAGAAACAGAAGCTGATTGAGAATTGTAAGAGCTAGTGGGTTGCGATAAATGCTGAGTTTGAGAGTGATCTTCGACTGTAGGGGAGTGGGTATGGTGAATCCGAGAAGAAGGCCTTGATATTGATGGAGTAGACTTTGGTGAGGAAAAGTAGTTAGTCGCCGGAGCAACTACAGGAGTTTTCCGTCCATTTTGAGGAGATGGCGGCACATTGTTGGCAAGGTACTCATGGTTAGTGGATGATATTGAGTTCTGTCGTGGAGCGTATTGATTGTAGGCTGTAGTGGGTGTCTGCGCAGTTTGAGACAGTGTAGAATATGGATTAGCAGCCCTCGCTGTAGAAGAAACGCCAGGAGTATATGAGCTGGTCGAGGTCGATTGAGAAAACTGGTTTCTAAGTGGTGAACCTCCAACTGCACTATTAGAGCGCCCCTGAGGGTGCTCTTCCGGAATCTGATGAATCAAGTTAGTGTAAGAACGAGCTGCAGGAAAAGCTCCATACGAATCACCAGAATTGCTGTATGGTGGGTATTCTTGTGATTGGCTGTTCAAGCTAGAGCGTCGGGATCGACCGGTAGTTGCAGATTTGGGGCGTGGCACATCAGAAGGGTATCTCGCGTTACTTAGTTCGGTCGTCAAAGAGACGGAAGATTGTAGCAAGTTGGCCTTCGAAGGAGCGTAAGAAGGCGACATCGGGCGAGAATCTGTAGATGAATGATAGGACTGAGGAAGGCCTAGAAACCCATTGTCAAGAGAGTTGTTGAACCCGATGCTAGAGTTAGAGCGAGATGGGATCTGTTGAATCTGGAAGCTGCTATCGTTTCTAGGTATACCTGCCTCTACGGCATAAGGATTGCCATATGAATTAGATCGGGCAGCTTTGCTTCCACCTAAATTGGTGAGATCAACAGTAGACTGCGCACGCGAAACACTAGGAGTATCTGCAAGCCGCTTGAATATACCATTGCCGTTAGGCTCCGTGGATTGGCTGATGTGAGAATCGTCATCACCAGCAACAAATCTCGAGAAACTTTTGTCAAGCTGGCCGAGAACTTTATCCAACTTCGGCCTTCCAATCCTTGTACTGAACCAACTAGTTGTAGACTCATCTTGGTAAGTAAGATTGAGGCGCTGACCAACAAAATCCATGAAGTTGAGAACTGCCGGATTGTAGTTGATAGTTTTCCCTGCTGACTTGACAATATTGCTAATGCTATCAAACAGATTCTGCGCTTCAACGATGCTTCCCAGATCAGCCAAATAAGACGTCAGGTTCAGCTTGTAAAGAACCAAATGTGGGTAATAGGGAACGGTTGGAAGTGTTGGCTCGGTGCTGACTTTGTAAAACTCTAAAGCTAAACTCAAGAGAATTGAATCGGAGTCGCGGCCAAAGCCAGCACCCCAGGACTTGTCAGAGCCGAGTAAATCGACTGAAAGTTGCGCATCTGTTGATGGGCCAAAATTACCGGTGTTGAAAAGAAGAAAACAAATATGAGCTGCATCAACATCCCCGGACTTTAGAAGCAATGAAGAATAAGTTTTGATAGCCTCCAAATTCAGCGCAGAAGAATTAGAAAATATCATAGAGACGACGGACTTCCAATTGCTTAGAGACGCCATTAATTGAGGGCCAGGCGTAGGGTCTTGAAGCGCAATTGAAAATTGCCCAGGCAATATTTCAGAGACTATTTTGTTAGCAGTTATAAAGGAAATACAGGTAAAACTTACCAGCATCTGTACCGGCTCCGGAAAAAACCCTGTACATGAGTGCCATATCACGAGCAGACTGAGATGGAAATACACGGATTTCTTCACGAACAAACTCAGACACTGCGTCTACCCACTCGGAGGGGCCAATTGAGCTTGCAATAAGAAGGGCATGGGCCCAAAGGTGCTGATCTAATGCGTACTTCAAAGCACTCTCTTTCTCGCCAATTCTCAAGAAATCCATTACTTTATTGATGTCATCGCTCTTGAGGCCTCTAGTAGGTCCGGCACTCACACTAGAGGTTCGGCGATGCATGTTGTTGCGATAGATATCTACAGCAGGAGCAAATGTGGCTAGAGCCTCTGGGCTTGGCTCCAAAGCAAATGGATCAAGTATCTTCCTTACAGCCTCTTTGAGAGATTTATTAGGCTTTGTTACAGGCGAGTCTGCCTGAATCAGGGCAAGCATAATTCTCCATAAAAGAACTCTGCTAGACATTTTTGACGCCTCATTTGGACGTGCGTGTAAATTTTTCTTGTCCAATTCCTGAACATGCCCTTCTATCCATTTTTCAAGCTCTTTCTTCTTGTTTTTCTGAACACCTTTGCTGGTAACTAGAGGAAATGGAAACTTGGCAGTCAAGGAATCCATTTTCAATATTTGGGAGGTGTAAATTACTTTGACTTCAGTAGAGGTTGAACCACCACCGAAAGAAATGGAAGCAGGTATCACTGACACAGCTTTTCCGCCCATACCCCATCGAAAAATTGGGAACTGGCGTCGAAGAAGTGCTTCGTTATTGATAGGGGCTTGAGAGACAGAATGGTGTTTTTGACTAGATTCAGAAGCAACTGATAAGGAATACCCTCTGTTGCTGCTAAAAGATTGTCGCACCAGTGGGGGTGAGGAGGTCATATTAAATGACGCATTGGAAAGAGGAGACCCTAAGCTTTGCCTCAATTGACCCAAATCGTGACCTGAAGGTGTTCGGTAGTGCCTATTTGCATGATGCATTTCTGGAGACCTTGAAAATTCTGTTTGCCTGCGTCCTATATCAGCCGGTAATTCACCAAATCCACTTTGGCTAATCAAGTGAGCGGCTGGTTGTAGTCCTTTCGGAGGAGGGAGCTTTGGGTGTAGCTGAGCGTACTGATTCGAAGAGCTATAAGCACTGGCAGAGTTATTAAGGTTGGCTTGAGGAGTGTACTGAGATTGAGAAGGTCGCTTCGGCTGAGCCTGGGGATCATAAGGATTGAGTGGTGTTGAGGGCTTGTAAGACGAAGGGCCATGATGATTTTGCGACGAACTAGTTGAAAAATTTGCCTTGCTTGCAAGTGGATTGTAAGGCTCATACGGATTATGATACTGGGGTTTGTATACAGAAGCACTGTTTGGAGAAGATGGAGCATAACTGGAAACGGATCCACCGTTTGAAGAGTTTCTTGAGTGGCCACGCTGAGGCGGTGCAAATGGAAGACGTGGTGGAACCAAAGGTGCAAAAGAAGGGCTCGTAAACGAAGTTTGCGCCGAGTTGGCATAAAATCCAGCTTGATTTGAGGGATGTACAGGCTTATTGATACCAAAAGGGAGCACATGACTTTGCAAACTAGCGTTGCTCGATTTTCGAGATATGGACTTCCGAGCCATGGGGGGAAGCTCTTCAAAAAACGGTTTGTTGGGGTTGATGCTGGGCTTGAATGAGGAAGGACTCAGGGGCTGGAGAGGAGAAGTCGGTGTAGAGCGTTGAAAAGAGTTCATTCGACTAGCAGTTTTCGCAACCATGTCAGTGGGTAGGTCAAAAGCGTTGCTAGGCGCTGGCTTTGCGGGATGTTTTGTCTGGAGCAGATAGGGCAGTTGGGGAGAGTAAGAATTATGAGGAAGGGCCTGACCAGACTGGCTTCGAGCGATTGTAGCAGCAGCCATGACGGGCGTAGTGAATCCGTTGGTATGTGCTGTTATAGGTACAGCAGACTGGGACCGCGGTGGCGGAGCAGTAGATGAGGACCTTGACCTAGATGGTTCAACATAATTCTCCGGAAGTAGTTCATCGTCATCTAAGAAAGCCAGCGATTTCGACAAGTCAATTTTTCCAGTAGCTGGTTTGCGTTCCAACTCTTCAATATCCTCTGCCAAAATTTTGCTAAAGATATCATCAGAGAGTGTTTTTTTTGGGACAGAATTCTCGTCAACGGTGGCAAAGTGTGCAATAGCATCTTTCGCAGCACCAATGTTTAGCTTTGAGCTCCCTAACGACTGAAATAAATCTCCACCGACTTTGTTATCAGAGGTCACAGCCAAAAAGTCATCATCGTCATCATCTGTAAATATATCTTTGAACAAGTCATCTTTCGGAGCAGTAACAGAAGAAGCTTTAGGATCACTAGATTTAGAGCTAGCAAGTCTTTCGCCTTGGTTTTCATGATTTAAAGAGGTGTCCTGTGGAAGCCGAGAAGAGCTAGAAATTTTACTGAAAAAATCCTCTGAACGGTCAACCCTGTAAATTTCCGGGGGGGTATGATTTAATATGTTTGTGAAGAAGCCATCAGCAGAATCGGATTCTGGCTTGTTGTCGAGTTCTGGATTGCTCAGAGGAGCGTGGCTAGATATGTCGTTAAAAAAGTCATTCTCAGTGCCAGGTTCTGCCTTGCCACCATCGTCTTGAAGCCAGCTGATATCATCGTCTGAATCATGCGTCTCAGAGATTGATTCGATAATGGCAGCAGAATTGTTCTCTGGACTCTCAGCATTTTCAATATTGACTTTGGAATTTGTAAGTAATTGAGGAGAGAGCGAAGACTCTGAAGTTGCAGAATCCGAAGAAAATCTATCTATATGTGAAGCGCTAAGAGATTCATTGAATTCATGGGTAAGCTTGTCCTGTGAAGCGGCAGGAATGTTGTCTTGCTTGTGATGTTTGATAGATGTTGGTAAATTAGTTGACTCCTTGTGAGGTTTGGCAACAGAGTTGAGCTCTGGCACCGAGTGACTATTTGAGCTCAACGCAGGCTCGTCAGGTGAAGCAGCAGCAATATATGAATTTGGTCTCTGATCAGGAATAAACGAAGTAACTGCGGTGACATGCGGGTCTGGCACTTGAGTCGAGGACGGCCATGCAATTATATTCTCAATGGGCTCTGAATCAGCAGTAGACACATCGGCAGGCGGCTCACGAAAGCTGTCCGCACTTTGAGGCTCGATCGTAGACTCGTCGGTAGGGAGCGTAAGGGACTCTGTTAGTCCAGATGCAAAAGCGCGTTTGACGTCAGTCTGGCTAGGCCGATGTAAAGGATGCCAGTGAGACTCTTTTGGCGAATCCATGTCTTACCACCGGAAAGTCAGGCTAGGTTGAATAGTTTGAATAGGGGCAAAATGAGCGTAATGGTGGGTTGTTGTATAGAGAACAAAACCGTTTGTATGAAAGTTTTAGGAAGCTTAGCAAGGCCAGAAAACCATACCAAAACTATATAGATATGACGGTTAGCAAGTGTTGTGATATGGTCAACTAATTGGGCGATTGGGTTGTAGCTATTGCACTGGTCACAACGTAGTGACGCAGGCCAAAAAAAGACGAAATCAGAAATCCCAGAGTTCAATTATCAACATACCAATATAACAAAAGGTATTTATAGACCTGAAGGAATTTATGAAAAGAATTTTATGGTTGAGAGTATTTGATGAAGTGTCGATGATGGTTCGCGGAGGAGAGTGTTGCCAGTAGATACTCTTCTATTGCGACTTCAGGGCAACCTTAACGGAAATTTTTTTGGGATATTTTTGTTTCGGCTGTTCACACACTCAAACGTCAACACTTTCCACACATTATAATGGCAGTTGGAAAGAAAGGACCCAAAGGAAAGCAGAACCTTGCTCCTGAGCAAGAGAGGTTTTTGCAATGCTGTGCTGATATCTCACTGGAGTTGGTAGCAAGTCTGAATACGAATAAAGATGTGAATCTGAACGGCTTGGTTGGAAAGCTGTCGAAAAAATACAAACTCAAGGCTCAACCAAGGCTGACAGACATTATTTCAGCAATCCCAGATCAGTACAAGAAATACTTGCTACCGAAGCTCAAAGCCAAACCAGTGCGGACGGCTTCAGGTATTGCGGTTGTAGCTGTTATGTGCAAACCTCATAGATGTCCCCATATTGCTTACACGGGCAACATTTGCGTGTACTGCCCCGGAGGCCCAGACTCTGATTTCGAATATTCTACTCAGTCATATACAGGTTATGAGCCTACATCTATGCGCGCAATCCGGGCTCGTTATGATCCGTACGAGCAGGCTCGAGGACGAATCGAGCAACTTCGACAGTTGGGACACACAATCGACAAAGTTGAATACATCATTATGGGAGGAACGTTCATGAGTTTGCAAAAGGAGTACCGCGAGGATTTTATTGCAAACCTTCATAATGCACTCTCCGGGTTCACGGGAACAGACGTTGACGAAGCAGTTCTATACTCGCAGCAGTCAGTAACGAAATGCGTGGGAATCACAATCGAAACTCGACCTGATTACTGTACGGAAACTCATTTGACAGACATGCTGCGGTATGGCTGTACCAGACTAGAGATTGGTGTTCAGTCTGTATATGAGGATGTCGCAAGAGACACCAATCGTGGACACACTGTGAAAGCTGTCTGCGAGACGTTTGCCTATGCCAAAGATGCGGGATACAAGGTAGTCAGTCATATGATGCCTGATCTTCCAAATGTAGGAATGGAGCGAGATCTAGATCAGTTCATGGAATACTTTGAGAACCCTGCATTTCGAACTGACGGACTGAAACTGTATCCTACCTTGGTCATTCGAGGAACCGGTCTCTACGAGCTTTGGAAAAATGGCATGTACAAATCTTACAATGCTAACGCTTTGATTGACCTAGTGGCCCGCATTTTGGCTATGGTGCCTCCCTGGACCCGTATCTACCGCGTGCAGCGCGACATACCGATGCCACTAGTCACTGCCGGTGTTGAAAACGGAAATTTGCGAGAACTTGCTCTTTCGCGTATGAAGGATTTTGGAACTACCTGCCGTGATATTCGATCCCGCGAGGTAGGAATTCAAGAGGTGCACCACAAAGTGAGGCCAGACCAGGTTGAATTGATTCGCCGAGACTATACTGCTAACGGAGGCTGGGAAACATTTCTGAGTTATGAAGACCCCAAGCAAGATATTCTGATTGGTCTTTTGCGGTTAAGACTTTGTTCAGAGCGCACAACGTATCGACCTGAATTAACTGCCCAGCGCACGTCACTCGTGCGAGAACTTCACGTCTATGGATCGGTCGTGCCACTACATAGCCGAGACCCTAGGAAGTTTCAGCATCAAGGATTTGGCACACTTCTGATGGAGGAGGCCGAAAGGATAGCCCGTGATGAGCATGGAAGTGAAAAAATCTCGGTCATCAGCGGGGTGGGCGTGCGAAATTATTACTCTAGGCTTGGGTATGAACTGGATGGCCCATACATGTCCAAAATGTTGTAAGATTAATTTGTCTTATGTTTATGGTGCTCAGTATGTAAAATCGAAAATGAAAAGTTTTTTTTTTTTGGGCTACGCACATGAAACGCTCTCTATCGAGTGAATGGGATTTCCATCAGCATCTTGTGTTATAACAATAGCTGTTAAGTCCCCACCACCTACGCAGCCAGTGTCAATGCCTGCCGAGTACTTGCGGATTTTGAGCCCACCATGTGCGTCATGCCCGTAAAATACAGTCATGCGATCTTTATTTCTAGCCTTCTCACTTTGTTTATGTGTCCAGACTTTAGACCACGCCTTTCCTTTCCGGCTCTCTTTAGGTATCGTGTAGTCAGGCGGTAACAATGTTCGGATTGTAAAGACAACCTCGGGGTCTTGGGCTTCCAGGGTGTCAATGTTCCACTGTAATCCGGCATGAACAGCCACGCCCTCCGTATTGTGAAAACCGGTTTTCCCCAGAGACATTATTGCTGGGCATGACCCAAGGTATTCAACATGCCGCGGGCGAAGGGCCTTGGCCACTTTTATATCTGAGAACTTGTTCTTCTTGAACGTTTCCAAAGATAAGGTAGGTGATTGAGGACCTTTGGATGGTGGCTTGATTTTGGGAATTGGGAGTTTGTGAATCTTTGCATATGCATGCAAAACGTTGTCTTCATGGTTTCCTCGAACACAAGAAGAGTTGAGACTTAAGGCAAAGTCGAGAACGCCCTGAGAGTGTGGGCCTTTAGAGATCATGTCTCCAAGAAGCACAAGGTGATCTCTTTTGGGGTTATGGTCTACCTTTTTTAGTAGATTTTTAAAAGCATCTAATCTACCGTGAATATCACCGATTAAAATCAATCGATTTCCAGACTCATGGCTGGGATGATGATGTGGATGTAGCGACTTTACTCTGATTAGATCAGGGACTCTGGCAAAAGATGGCTCAGCTTTGAGAACATGCTGAGCGTAGGAAAAAACGAGAGGAATGGAGAAAAATGCTGCTATACAAACTAGAAACATTTGCTTTATTTTCCTAGAGTAGACATCATGATGGGTATTGCCAAGAGGTACAGATTGATAGTCTGCGAACTCTGTTTTTTCAGCCTTCCCATCCGGAGGTGGCGGTAAGTTGATCTGTTGCGGGAATTTTGGCGACGGAATATCTTGCAAGCGCTGACTGCCCATAGTTTCTCTGTTTACGGGAAGAACACCGAGAAGACAGGGCCTAAATAACTGAAAGCAGTCGAAAATTTATAGAGCTGATGGAGGAGAGGAGGCAGAAAGGAAGTTATTTAAATATAGTTTATCGGCGGTAAGAGTAGCAAAATGTCAGAATCCAAATGATCACATCTTGTTGGTTCTGAATTCAGACACATTTTTGATGCTGAATTAATTGTCTACTGTGTGTCACAAAGTGACGTATACGAGATAATTTGCACCTGCCGCACAAGTAGCTTCCCAATAGCCAAGCTCAAGAGTACTCCAACACAAATTGCCACACAACCACGGGCCTTCTTCGCTTTCATGACCAGGCTTTAAATTAAGACAGAATGACGGTAAGCTAGACACATCAATAGAGCCTCGAAGGATGATACTTGTTTGACTACTGCGGCTCGCAATAGTCCTGTCGAGACCATGCACTTGGTTGTTGCTCTAACCTTTTGAAGTCTAGTGAGCAGCTGCCATGGGCAGCTGAGGTAGTCTTTTGATATATAAAGAGGTATAATCGTCATGTAGCTGCAGCAGGACCTCTTCTACTGATACAAAATTTTAGTTGCACCTCTAGGGCTATTTCCGAGAGTCGGCAGAACCTGCCTGAGACCTGAAAGCCTCTACGATTGTATAGATCAGGAGCCCGGCTGCAGTCTTGGCTCTTTGGGCCAGCTTCACGTGAAAGGCATGCTGCCTGTGGCCGCCCTAAAAGAACTTGGAGCTCTCTTGCTAAATTGTCCCATAATGATCACTTCTTTCTAGAGGAAGTATTGTGTATGGGAGTGTACGGACAAAGAACACAGAGGCGCAGGCCGACGTTCAGGACTTGAACAGAATTATTAGGACCCATGCTGAAGCATGGCGGTTCCAAAGAAACTAAAACAGATACATTTTACAATTTCAGATTCTTTTGAGCTCTACAGAAGGCTTGGCAATTGTGAGTCCGTCCATAATTTAACTGTTTGAGACATACTAGAATTAACCTCGATACAGCTTAAGCAATTTCAGGTCAAGATTTCTAGCCCCTAGGGCTTACATAGCTGTACCAGTAGTCTGTATGACTTTGTAGTCTTTCAGATCTACTAAGGATAGCTTTCTTGTTGTTGTATGCTGTCTTTGTCATCATGGCATGAACCAGTTTGGTGCTATGCTGAATATGATTTTGAAAGAGACTCAAGACCCTAAACCGTTATCTGTCCGACTAAAAGTATAGATGCTCGCAATGACTTAGTCTTGTCAAGCCTCGAGGACGCCCTGCGCCGCACTACCAGGCTAACAAAAGTAATAGAAGAAGAGCCTCAGTGATCTCACCGTTTTCTCAAGAAAGCTGTAATATCTTGAGTCTTTCATAAGGAGTGGCGATATTGACCGTTAACTTCAGCACAGGGAGTGTTCATGATACCATGGTATTGATCAGTAAACTTGATAGTTGAGCTCGAGAAAATGCGGGAAAGAAGACAGGGACGATCCAACCCACACGATGAGATGTCGTAGTAGATGACCACAGGTACAGCGCTCAATAAACACGAGCTTGAGCTAGTAGGTGCACAGTCCACGTAGAAGTACGGTAGCCATGAGAGATGTTGCAATTGTAAATGCACAAGCTGGCTGCACAACTATCTTGGCACGTTCGTCGTTTGGCACGTCTTAACCGTAGTTTTGAAGAGGAAATTCTTCTGAAAGAAGCAGTTTAAAGCCGAGAGCACGGTAAGAAGTGCACAGAAGGACCTGCTGGTTAGGTTTATCGGTACGGCTAAGTATGGCACGTGACCATAATATTGGGTTGGGGCAAACAACGAAGACTAGCTCCACAACATAGTGTCTGTGATGGCTCTCTCGAAGTTGAGAGAGCGTAAAAGGCCTGCAAACTATCGCACGTCGAAGATGAAATCAGTAGCTACTCACCAACGGGCCACCGTGAAGTCTAAGCTGAGAGATTATAAGAAACCCCCCGAACGCTAGTCTGAGCGATGTTTTTGCTCTCTACAGCCGCATTTAATATCAATCGCAATGCCCAGCACATCGACTAGAGATCTGTATGCACCTAGTACCAGTACCAGTCACCACCAGACTCATAGTCGGCGCAGAGCCGCTGACACTGACCGTTTATCAAGGTCTTCTAGTCAAATTGAGGAAGCTAGCTTGGATCCGAGTGCATGCTGGATTAGAATCATCATTGGCCTGGTTGAGTTAGTTCTCGAGAACTGGGTCTCTCATACAATCGACACTACTACCCTACTGTGCTCGTTGAGGCAGTTGTTTCACAGAGACCACCCTGTGCAGTCAGTGATTGCGAGGTCATTCTCGGATGCGCACGAAAAGATGCAATGCATTCACAGTATCCTCATTTTGGAGCAGAAAGCAGGAGGACGAGGTGTGATCACTAGGGGAAAAGTGTACAGCTACAATTTAAGGGAAATAGGAGTCATGATTGAATCTATTTCACATATTTTCCGGGGAAAGAGCAACCAGGATAGCTACGACGTTTTCAGAAACTCTTTTGATAACCTTTCGTTGACTACCTTTACAGACCCTTCTACTGTGAGTTCGTTCTCGGCCAGTTCATCTGCTTACAAACTACCTGTCATCAGCCCCCGTAGCTCATCCATCAGTTTGAGTTTAGATGCTTTGCAAGAGCCAAAGGGAGATCACGACAGACGGCTGCGTCACACCAAGGCGAAAAGTCCTCTTGTTCAAGAGAGCTACAGAAGATCAGCCGCAGATTCGCTAACATCTTCATCATTTCCGCCGTCGACGTCTGAGCGGCAACATTTGTCTTCCATGGGCAGCGATAGTAGAATGTGGGCTTCATATGACCCGCCTGCTTCGCCATCACGCACAGTGGTCCCGGTGACTCGAATTTTCAAGGCCTGGAGCCCGCGTTGGAGCGTGCAATGGACAGATGAGCATGAGGGTAACAACTCTGTTCCAGATATGATGACAGTGGTGGGGCCAAAGCAGTCAAGGGTAGAGCTGGTTATGAACGGAGTCAAAGAGCTTATGGGAAGAGCAAAGCCGAAGCTTACGAAAAGCAATCGAGTAGTATTACGGGAGTGACTGATTTAACTTACGAGAGTGATTATAAATATCAAAGGCACAGTGCAAAGGAGGCAAGGAAAGGGGAAGGAAGAGATTCTTTCGAGGTACGCGTGGCTTTTTGTAGAACCGATGCAGGCACAAAGCCAAGCAAGTACATGTTTTCAGCGTAAGCTAGACAAACGACTTAATTATAATTTACTGGCACAGATATTGATGTTTCACAAGTCTGAAATTCCAGGTTAAAATCTGGTCAACTTGATAGCTCCCAAGGGCTGCCTTGCCTAGAGAGCACCCGTTCGTAAAGGAGCGTCGACTCTACGTTAACTTTGAAAGCCTTGTATGGATCGGTAGGCTATAGCTATTCTGATCTAGATACATAGTTCCAACATGCACTTATTACTTGGAGTAGAGTAGCTATGCGATATTGATTGAGAGCTGCCTTCATAAGAAGGCGATCAGCAGCTCATGTTTTTGAGGACGAACGTATATTATCTATAAAAATAAATGCCATGACGCGGTGCCAGCATGGTCATGAATGATGATAAGAAAACGATTCTCAGATTTCGAAGATACCTAGATACCCAGACATTCAGAAACTTGCAATATATACCCTAGAGTGAGCATGCTCAGCTGCAGCCAGACAAACGAGAGAGCACATACAACTGCAATTGCAATCGCAACAAAATTTAGACAAGGAACCCAAATTTATGGACTTGATCTGAGTATACCCAAATGCATACGCAAATGCGCCGCGTTGAGATGTAGACAATTCAAAAGGGGAAAAGAATGATATTTGAGGTGAAGTGACAATCTTGAACTCGATGCCCTATGCTGTATAGTACTAAGTACACTAAATTTTGGGAAGGGATTTGGAAGCGAGCTCAAGAGAGTTCAAGGGACCAGTGCAGCGAATCTGAAATGGAACGGCACAAGGTCGACGTGTAGCCTTTAACCAAGGTTTATGACCAAGATCTATAGTGAAAAAAATGGTGAGAGATTGTTCTTGAATACAAAGCGGTCAAGTCTAAGGTAGACTACCCCGGTAGACTACATCTGGATTTTCAAGTCATAGTGCAATAGATCACCGTGTTATTGATAAACTTATCTATCTTGAGCTCTTGATAGCTAGGTTTTCTAGTTTGCAACAAGTATATATTGAGCCGTCGACACAATACAATTATTTTATGAAAAAAGATAGAGAATTCAAGGTACGTCAAGGATATCGATGCTAAACATCCAATTTTTTTTGTTCGAATAATGTCCTTACCCAAAATCTCCAAAATTATCCAAATTTTGACATGCGCGCATGCACGATTCAAGTCCCACTCAAAAGTGCCATCCAGTCTTGTCTAGACTTTAGTCCCACCCAGAGTTCCACTCAGTCCCATTCAGCGGCAGTGTCACAAAGAACAATAGACAGATGCTTTTTTCTTGTTTCCAGCATTGTTCTCAGCATTCAAGCTTGAAAACTTTGAATAGCCCTTGGCGTTCTCTGGGCCTTGAATTCGAGTGCCTCGAGATTGAAATTCTGATGAAATGCTCAGCTGCGAAGAAAGGACATGACGGAATGTGATCATGACGCGTACAAATTCAATAAGATCTGTTTGCAACTCACTTGCACTCAGCCATGATCGTGATCAAGATAGAAATGATACCGAAACACATTCCATGGCAATGGGCAATTAGTAAAATTCCGAAGAAAAAAAAAAGGACAAAGCACTCAAAGTTTTGTCAAACTCAATTAGACGTTTTCTAGGTACAGAAAAACCATGAATGTAGACTGGGTCGCGAATGCTGTGAGTTCTATAGCCAAAGTCTCAAATGCAAATTTAGATGCATAGACCAATTCCGAGAGTCTGTGCAATTGTTTGTGTCGGTGTCGGTGTCTGTACCGGTGTTTGTATCGGCGTCTGTGCCAAAGTCATTACCAGCGTCTGTGCAGGCCAATGGGTCTCACAACTCCTGTGCGTGGCATCTCATCTCTCTTCACGCGCGCTCTGCCCCGTTTATAATTATGTGATTCACTTCGGAGGCTCCACAGCAGCACAGACTTAAGGCCACTACCGAGTGTCCACCCCAGTGCATGCCGCCGGGTGCAGTGGATGTTAACGTCTAAATCTCTATTTTGTTTCGGGTTGCATAATGCTCATTGTACAGTTGATTCTTGTTCCATGTAATACCAACTGTTTTGCATGGTCTTCTTTTGCGTCAAAGAATTCTCTGCACTGTTCTGCCGTATGCTTGGCAGCTTGAAGAGTAGTGCAGCTGCACCGATCCTGAGGCACTTTGCGGGCAGCATACATCGAGCAAGGGCTCAAGACTTTCAAAGGACGACAGCTGCAAGATGATGCACAGCTCAGAAAATACACCAATTGCTGATTTCGTTTGATTCATTAGACTTCCACCTTGATCTTGGCCAACATTTCCGGTCTGTTGAAGCTAATTTCCTGTAATTCAAAAGCGTTTAACGTTTGATAAATTTCATTAATCTTCCACATCTCAGCCGCCATATTCATGCTCAGACCTTGGTCCTGTAGTGAAACGAACCGTAGTTTAATGCCATGATATCTGTATAAAGACCAGCTCCGCTGCGTTCTAGAGAATTGGTTGAATCTCCATCTTATAATCTTCAGCGTTCATTCATTTTTAAATGGTTAAACCCACAGTCTTGAACGTTCTTTTGTGTAGCGCAGCCGCTTTGGGCGCAAACATTCCAAAAGGGGAACCTGAAGCTGCCGCTGCCTCTGCCAGATCCCACGATCTCGACGATGCCAATAGCGGTGTCATGCTCGGCTTCAAGCGAGACATGAACAGGCAAAGGCCCCCCGTCCACCAAATTCAGAACTTCCAGGGCCCTGGCGGCTCCAACCCCGTCAACAATCACCGTGGACGGCCTGCCAGACTTGCCGGCACCAGCGGTGATGCCAATCCGGCTAATGGGGTCCCCAAAGAGGTGCAGCAGAACAATGATGACGTTGAGAACGAGGAGGGAGACAACGAAGAAGAAAAGTCGGCCGCTGCTGCTGCCGCTTCCGCTCATGGAACGCCTTCTGCAGCAACTCCCTCTGCCGCTTCTTCTCCTGTCGTACACAAAGAGCAAGGCCCTGGCGGCATAATGAACGGCTACGGTGTAGTGCTAGGAGGCCGACTTCCCCAGACACCAAACAACGGTAAGGCTGGAAAGAACAACAAGGTTGGTAAGGCCAACAAAAACCACGCTCGGTCAGAAGGTGACGACGAGGATGATGACGAAGGCAACGACGATGATGAAGACAATGACGATGGTGAAGGTGACAATGAAGAACCTTATAAGACCCCTGGTGGAAACCCTCCTAGCGGGCCTGAACATCCTCCCCAGCGGCCCCCAAATGCCGATAAGTCTCCTGCTAGCGGCGTCCCGCCAACCAGTGGTAGTCCTGCTCCTCCTAATGCTGCACCTGCTACCGGCGGCTCTGCTAAGCCCAAGCATGAGAACAGTAAAGATTCAGGCATCAAAAAGGCTAAGGATGGTCCCAAAGACGGTCATAAAGAAAGCGGGGCTCCTCCTTCAGGACCCGGTCAAGGTCAAGGACCCCCAGGTCAAGGAGGCGAGCACCACGACGGACCACCTGGTGAACATCACGATGACCACTCTCAGCAGCACCAGCGCAGAGAACCTCAGGGACCTCCCGAACACGGTGGACCTCCAGGGCCTCCTTCAGGACCAGCTAGACATCCCGGCGGTCAAGAACATGGTGGACCAGGCGGGCCAGGCGGTCATGGCGGAAATCCAGGACCAGGTGAGCACCGCAGTGAAAACGGCGAGCATCGCAATGAAAATGGTGAGCACCGCAAAGATCACGAAGGAAACGGCGAACATCGCAATGAAAACGGTGAGGGCCGCCACGAAGGGAACAACGAACACCACGAAGTAAACAATGATCATGAACACGAACACGAACACGAGCATGAGCATGAGCACCACGAGGGCCATTCTCAGCAGCACCAGCGCAGAGATCCTCAGGGACCTCCTGGAAGAGGCGGTGGTGGTGGCCCCCCTCCTCCCCCTCCTCCTCCTCCTCCTCCTCCTCCTCCTCCAGGACGTGACGGACCAGGCGGACCAGGTGGGCCTCCAGGTCGCGGCGGTGGTGGACCCCCAGGCCGTGGTGGACCCGGCGGTCCTCCTGGCGGTGGTAATAGTCGCCCCGGCCCTAGAGAAGACGGTGTAGAAGATATCGAAGACGCGTCTCAGTTTGAGAGCCGAGCCCGTGGAGGTGGTGGCGGCGGTGGTGGTGGACGGCCTGGCCGAGGAGGTGGCGGCGGTGGACCAGGTCGAGGTCCTCCAGGCCGTGGTGGTGGACCGGGTCGTGGACCCCCAGGCCGTGGTGGACCTCCATACTACAACCGGCCTCCATACTATGGAAGACCTCCCAACGACGGCGGGCCTCCATATGATGATAGCGGTGACTATGATGACGATCCGCCATACTATGAAGGACCTCCTGATGATGATGGGCCAGAGAGCAAGTAAGAGTGTGCTTTTTAGTTTAAAGGCTTTGAGAGCTATTTGGTTATATAGTAGTGCTAGCTGTGATAATCCTAGTTTATTCTAATTCGAAAGAAAGCTTGGATTTTGATATTAGATGTGAATTAGTAGCTACTGTTGATGTTCTTTTCTGAAGAATGTTATAGCCGGCGTTATAGTCGATGCTGAAGACCAAGCGGGTTATAATTTCGATATGAAGCGCATATTCCAGTTAAATGACCTGGAATAGTCTGAAATTACACTAAATTTCCTTCCAATGTGGCATGGTCTAAAAGAATATAAAAATACGTAAAGAGAATATTGTGGAATTGTACGGAGCTTGGTGCATAGCGAATAAATCAAAAGGGAGCGTGGGATGTGGAGAGCGAGATCAGGAGAGCGGGTTAGTTGTTAGACGTAAATGATGAATTTATGGCTTGAGAGTTTACTAACCAGAGATTTCATCGTAGACCAAAGCGCCTTTGGTCCTGGGTGGTTGGTCGCAACCAACTCTTTGGTCTCAATCAACTCGCTGGTCTCAACTCGTTGGTCTGGACTCTTAACCGTTCAAGAGACGCTTGAATTGATCTCGTTTAGACCTTATGAGGCCTTTGAGACAGCCAGCCGAAGGGAGACACTTGAGACTGTTTCTCATGTAAAGCCAGAACAACCCAGCAATTTTGAGTCTTGAACGGAACATTGATATTAGTTTTGGAGACATTTCAGGTTTGCGGACTACTGTACTACAGTCACAGAATATACTGGTCTAGCGCAATTCCAGAGATAATGAACAGATGAAGGTTTCAACGAATAAACAAACGAAGAGGCTGCTGAGACTAGGACACTTGAGTGTAGAGTTGAGGAAAAAAAAAACGATAGAACCGTGTCTCAGACTTACACAATATCTACTGGTATCTACTGTATTCATATACTAGTTTAATCTTCAGTAGAGGCAGCTGTGGAGATGTCTGAGACGCAAGAGACTCCTTAAGAAAGAAGGGCTACCTCTCACGTTTTCCACGTTTTGAGCAAGATCTTGAGCAGTGCTCGAAGGGCTCTTGGAAAGCTCCCTGCACAGGATTCTAAGCAAGCCCTTGTGAGCTGTCAACATAGACATTAGGCTAATGATTACATGCAATCATATCGAGCTATTTATCATTTAAACGAATCAAATGAAAAAATAAAAGAAAATGAAATTAAAAAATAATAAGGAGAAAAAGTAATTTGCATTTTGTATGCAGAAAAAAGCAAGGAGAGGTCTACTTGACTGGATTCGGAATAGGCAGAAAAGAAAAAGAAAAGAGAGCTCAGAAAAAAACTAAAACCTTAAAAATCACTAGGAAAAACGAACAAAAAACAAAAAAAAACGAAAAAAGTCGTGTTTGTGACAAGCGACCCCTTTGCTCTAATTAGGCCTTCTTTTGAATCTTTCGAGGCCGTTTTGAAGTCCTTTTTTGAAGCCATTTCGATTCGTAAAATTCGTGAGATTCGTGAGATTCATGAGGTTCAAGAACAAAGCCCTCTTCTTTTCATTCTTTCCAGTCCTCAGTATTCACACGCACAGATCTACTATTGCTCAATATTGCAGGTTAAACCAAGCCCTTTCGCATTATAGGTTAACTTTTAGAGCTAAGATATATATTTCATGCTCTTTCCTTTTCATTTCCAGCTTTCTCATTTCGATTAATATTTCTTCTTGATTCCTCAGTGATTTAGAACAAACTCTGCTGTTCTTTTGCCAGTTCTTCTTCCATCGTTTTTCTTTTTCTTCTTCTACATCCTCCTCTCCATCTAAATAGAAATAGTCCTTCTTTCTTCTCTATCAGAACATTCCTTCTTTCTCTCTCTTTCTATCGATATCAATCAGCCCTTCCGCTCTCTCCTGGTTCATCTATCAGAATGCCAAACACAACTTTACACTCCTTCGAACTCTCTCCCCTCGAGATCTTCGTCTCGACTCCAGTCAACCAAGCCATGATTGCGTACCTGGCATCCACCGCTCGGTCAGTCATCAAATGCGACATTTCCTTCGCACAGACCCAACTTTCAGAAGTTAAAGCCCATGCTCCTTCTTCAGCCTCATATCCCAGTCCACCTTCATCTCCCATTGTCCCCAAATCAGCCTCTCAATCCCAAACTCAAACACACACAAACACAGACGCAGAAGTACCGCTCCCGCCTCTCGAAACGTTCATCCAACATCTCGTTGACCAGTCCAACGTGCGTACAGCAACGCTCATGACCACACTAGTCTATCTGGCCCGCCTGCGTGCGCGACTGCCCCCACTTGCGCGCGGCATGGCATGCACGCTGCATCGGCTCTTACTGGCTGCCCTGATCATGGCGGCCAAGAATGTGAACGACACGTCCCCGCATAACGGACATTGGGCCAAGATGAGCATGGGCCTCTTTGCTGTTGCAGAAATTAACTTGATGGAGAGACAGCTGCTGTTTTTGCTGGATTGGAACGTGACGGTAAGGGAAAAGGATTTGGAGGTATGCTTTGAACCGTTTTTAAGTGAGATTAGAGAAAAGCAAATGTTGGATCGGGAACAAAAGATGATGAGAGAGCAACAGGCGCTCAAGAGGCAGATGCAATTGCAGTTGGAGCAGCAGAGTCAACGGGGACCGTACTACAAGAACCTCAGCTCCCTGCAACACCATAGTGACTCTCATATCAGCCTCTTTGACGTACCCGCAACTCCAACCGTTAAAAAATACAGACTCTCTCATTATAGTTCGAGTTCAGTATCAACCGCCGCTGCTCTTACGACAAACGCTGACGAATCTCGACGGCGCCAGCGAATTCCAAGCATCTACAGCACCGTCAACTACAACTACCAACTCCAAACCGACAGCAACAACAATAAAATGTTAGACACGCCGCCTAGTTCTCCATCCCCGCCTCGTCTTAGACGTGCCCACCGCTACTCTCTGCCTGGATTTCCCTCATCTGCATCTTCCTCTTCGTCCTCACTGACTCAAAAACGCATTACTTCATTTCCCAGACGTGTACCTATTTCGGGTCCTACCAGTGTACCCGTAGCCTCGTCTGTTTCATCATCTTCCTCAACATCCTCCACAACATCTTCCACTTTCTCATTGACTTCGGATTCTTCATTGGCTTCTTCATCTGTGTCCACACGCACCTCCTCGCACCGTAAAAGGCCCACCCTGCTCACACGTCTGTGGCCTTCATCTTCATCTTCATCTTCAAACAAGAGCGCCGCTAAAATGGACCAGAAAATCAACAACGTGAACATCAACATCAACAAACCACAGTACGCGCAGCAGCACATGCACTCCTCAGTCACCGCTGGTCGGGGTCGAGGGTCCAGGGGCAGCAATAGTGGTTCTTTGGTTCAGTCGTTTTCGCTGATTAGCAGCAATTAGTGTGCATTCTATGTTTCAGATATAACAGAGTGTAGCAATTGATTTAATATGATTTTAGTATTGCAACTGACAGAATACTGTCTGCTTCCGCCTTGGGTCCTCAAAGTCCTCTAGGCACAAAAGCCTCATGTCCAGTAAAATCACAAAGGCAGCTCAAACGAAACATCAAAATCAATGTCTCGTGCCATCTTGACCACCTTCGACAGCTGGCACGCCTTCTGCGCAGCCTCATCCAGATCCACAAACGAAAATATCTTGAGTCCACTGTCACTGACCAACTGCTGAGCAGCCTCAAAGTTAGTTCCCTGCAACCGCGCCACTATAGGAATACGAATGTTCATATGCCGCGTTACTGCAATGAGGCCCTTGGCAATCTCGTCGCACCGCACTATCCCGCCAAAGATGTTGACGAATATGGCTGTGACCTTGGTGTCGGACAAGAGTAGCTCGAAAGCGCGTTCAATCGTCTTTTCGGTAGCTCCGCCTCCACAGTCGAGGAAGTTGGCAGGCTCGCCGCCATACAGCTTTATAATATCCATGGTGGCCATTGCAAGACCGGCGCCGTTGACTAGGCACCCGATTGTGCCGTCGAGCTTGATGAAATTGAGCCCATTCTGCGCTGCCTCAACCTCCTGGGGGTCTTCTTGCGCAAGATCGCGCCATGACCACACTTCTGGCTGCCTAAACGACGCGTTGTCGTCGAAATTGAGTTTAGCATCCATGGCCAGCACCTTGTGATCCGTAGTCTCACTTAACGGATTAATTTCAATCTGCGTCGCATCTTTTTCGACGAAAACCTTGTAGAGGTTTTTGACCGTTTTGGCCGCTTCCGGGACTGCTCTGGCAGAAAAGTCCAAAGTTTCCGCGACCGCTTGCGCTATTTCGTCTGTGACTCCCTTGTCGATATCGACCCTGAAAGTCTTGATCGCATCCGGAGTCTCCGCTGCCACGCCCTCGATATCCATTCCACCTTGCGCACTAGCCACAATAATGGGCCCTTGTGTCGCTCTATCCATCAGAATAGCTACATACGCTTCCCTTCTCACAAACTCTCTCTCCACAACATAAACTGCTGTCACCTCTTTTCCCTTGGACCCGGTTTGTTTTGTAAAAATTTTGTGCTGAAGCATTTGCTCAGCGTACATTTTGGCTTCAAAAGGCGACGAGATAATTTTAACGCCGCCTTTCAAGCCAGAGTCAAAGTGACCCTTTCCGCGGCCTCCCGTGAGTGCCTGGGCTTTGATGACCATGTCGTCAACATTGAGTTTTTGTGCGACTTGTTCGGCTTCATCGGGGGTGGTAGCAGCCTCGCCAGCAGGAACGCCAACTCCATAAGACTTGAGCAATTGCGCAGACCTGTACTCGTGGAGAGACAGGTTTCGTGTCTGGTGCTGAGCTGTACGCAGAGTGCGTAGAGTGCGAAGAGCACGATGGACATTGGATTGAAGCATTGTGTGTACTGATATTTAACGTTTGTTAGTTAGCGTTTGAAGGTAGAAGAGACTTCAAGGCTTTGATTCGAAGAACTTTTAAGGAAGGACTTTGAATTTGTACCAATCGCAATCGTAGTTTGTTCTAGTTATTGTAGCCTGACTTTGCTGATTTTTTTTTGATTTTCTTGGCTTTTATGATTTTTTTGAACCTTGTGACGGTTATGGATCTGATATGCAGGCTTCGGATAAATGGCATCGAATCCGGGGAAAAGGGCAATAGGGTTGAGGTACTTTAGCTGATGTAATGATTATGAGACAAGCATGTGTTATTGATGAGTAAGATAAGCTACAGCTACCAAGGTTTTAAAAAATATTATGTAATCTATATCTTTATTAATTATTACTAATATATTTGAGCAGTCCTTACTGTAAAAAAATTGCTTGAAGCCTTAAGCGAAATTCAAGCCCTCAAGCCTTCAGAGCCCTCACTTCAGAACCTCAACCCTTCGAATCCTTCGTTGCTTCAACGCTTTCACTCTTTAACACTTTGGCAATTTGACAACCATGCCGGACATGTCGGGCTCTTTTTCATCTTCGAAGTTGTCAAAACCGGCAAAACCGTCGAAATCTCTTTCAAAACCGGCATCCTCGAAAGAGCCATCAATATCTGAAGCTCAACCTTCAGTACCTGATGCACCGTCCTTAATAACTGATGCACCAGCACCACCTTCAATGTCAGGCCCACGCCCATTCTCAACCATAAATAACGCCGATGTGCTTACTGCGAAGTTCACGCAAGCCATTTCAAAACGGCAAGCTATGGTTCAATCATGGCTCTCCAACAGTAGTAACGGCAACGACGACGATACAGATCCTACCACCCAAGAAGAGGAGCGAGAACAGCAAGAACAATTGCAGTTTCACATCCTGCCCTCCTCTTCAGTAGGGCTCGGTTCAAAACGGTCGAAACTAAACCATAATCAACTAAACAGTATTACAAATAGAACCATGTACATGTCTCCAAACGCAGCATCACATCATGGCAGCAACGGCAACGGCAACGGCAAAGCTAATGGTAAAGGCGGCGATTTGAAAAATTTAATGAACTCGGCTAAAGCCTTGAACTCGCTAAAACACAAAGTGAATAAAAATTCTGCTACTGCTGCTGCTCAGCGGAACTCTACAACCACGGCAACTAATAATAATACTGTTGCTGCTTCTATAACAGCTACGAATAATGCACCCGGATCCGACAGTGACGACGATGACGATGATCAAGACAGCAGAAGCAAAGCCTCGAAACGAACATCTAACACATCCTTCTTTGACTCCTATCGCCAAAAAAAACGTAAAAAGAATTAGAATAGACCGGGTATAAACGAAACGAATTCAAATAGACAACCAATTAAAGCATCATGAATAAATAAAAAAAGGTTACACTAGCAGTAAACAATCATATGAAACTGGCGTATTTACACTACTCAGACTACCTTGAGACGCTTCCGTTCGGGCTCAATGTCGCTCGGACTACGCGCGGCGTCCTTATTTTCCTCTTCCGGGTCCGCACTGCTGCTGGGATTTAGCAAGCTCTGCACACTGCTGCCTCCGGTCCTACTCAGCGGCGGCAGCTGGTTTTCCTTCACTGTCGCTGGGGTAGAGCTATCCGACTCACCTGACGGTGGTTCAAGCGTCAACGTCGGCGCTCGCGTAAGTGTATTTTTACGCGGGCTTGTCGCAGCAGCTGCAGCGGTGGGGTTCATGTTGGAAGAAGAAGTCGTGATAGCCAACGCGCTGTTGCTCGAGGACGAGTTGCTGCTGGCACAGCTGTTGTGCCGGCTACTAGTGTCTGGTGGCGTAGTCATGGATATTGGTGCTGATATATGAGGCATATTGGAGCCTATTGAAGTACTTGACTTGTTGCCCAGTAGCTCGCTACTGGTGTGTCTCCGGTAGGGAACCATGGCCTCCGCACGCAGTTTATTAACCCCATTCAGAGCACCACTGCTAGACGGCGCGGTATAAGGATTGGAGCTTGGAATCAGGGGCCCTCCTAAATATGCCGGCTGCCGAGCGTTGTGATAGGACGAAATGAATGGAAAAGAGCCAGGACGTTGATCGCGGTTGGGCGGTAGCGCGTTGCTGGGAGGAGACGAAGGTGGTTCAGCATAGTAGTGAGATGATGGGCGAACAGAAGCCAGTCCTGACGAGAGTTGAGGCGATTGCGGTTGAGAGGCATGCTGATGTGATGGATGTTCAGCATGTCGCGGAGTAGGCGAAGTTGGAGTTGAATTTGCTGGCGACCCCCGCTGCGAAGGGACCGACAGGCCACCTGGGGCTGACGCTCTATGAAGATGCATACCGAGCTGGGGGACTGAGGTAGGAATAAGTTTGTCCTCTACGTGTTGTCGCGGGGACGTCGGGTTGGGGGCAGGAGCCAGTGGGTCGTAAAACACTGACCCAGCTCTTTCTCGAGAACTTGAGCCGAATGAAATTTCAGACTTTGTGTGTGGGTGATGATGGTACTGTTGTGGGAAAAAGTTATTGTATGCTGGCGCAGTCCCTGATGGAGCAGGACCTGGCTGTGGAGGGTATGGAGGCATATAATGGGGCTGCTCTTCGATAGTAAGCTGTGAAAGAGCGTTGGAATGAATGTGTAGGCTATTACGAATCTGGTTGAGTTCGAAATTAATGTTCGAAGGGGTATTGTCACTTTCCGACTTGATTTTCAGTGTCGCAGGGTCGGCGAGGTTCACTATTTTTGCAAGAACGTCCACCAAGTGAATGTGATCATTTTGAGAGCGCTTGCTGTAGTCCACGAGGTTATTGTACTTTGAGAACAGTATTGAGTAGGAGCTACGTAGAGACCACAACGAGTGCTCGAATGAGGCCAAACGGGCGTCGATGCTATTGTCGGGTGGTGGGTAGTATGGCACAGGATGGCGCTGTGGTAGATACGTCTGAGGATGTGCTGCGGCCGGCGGATGAGGCCCTGGCTGTTGTATAGGCATGCCTGATGAAGTTGGAATGACGGGGGCAGCGCTAGCACTCATATTTGGCCCCATGGGTGGAGGGGTGGAAGAGTAATCGGCAGGTGGAGTAGAAGGGACTGACAGAGAAACGGACTTCAGAGAAATGTTGTCTCGATGAACTGCTGATGGCCTTGAGGCTCGTCGCTTGATAGCTCTAAGGGCCTCTACGTCGCCTCGTTTAAACGAGCCCGCGCCATGCTTGAACTCCCACTGCGCAGAGGATTCCGACGCAGCGGTGGCGGTGGGAAGTAGTGAACTTGCTGAGCTCGAGCCGTGAAACGTGTCGTTTACCTTGTGGAAACCGTACATGTTGAGCTGTCGTACAAAGCTGGACGGATTTGTGTGCTTGAAATACTGCGAAAGGACTTTTGAGAATTCTTCACCCGGTGAAATAACAAACGAGTCGTTCGACGGCGTCCAAGAGATGAGATGTTTGATGGTGTCATCTTCTAGCATGGAGTAAAGCTTGTGTATGAAAGCGGCTTGGTTGACTTTTGGCCCAGACGAAGCGCCGGACACCGAGCCCGATTTCTGGGCGAGAGGGGGAGCTAGCCCATTATCGCAAAGAAGGTGGTCGGTGGAACCCGGCGGTGCCGGGGGTTTAGCTTTCGCGTCTTGCTCCTGCATTTGCAGAGTTCATAAAAGGATTTGGCTTCAAAAACGAAGCAACTGAAATGGTCGTGGGCAAGTGAATTTGGGCAAAATGCTAAGGAAGAGTTGTCGTCGTTGCTTGCGAAGGTGATGGAAGAAGGAAAAGAAGAAAAAGAAGAAAAAGAAGGAAAAAATTAAAAAAATCAAAAAAATCAAAAAAAAACCAAAAACACCAAAACCAAAAAAATCGAAAAAAAAACAATAACAAAAAAAGCACAACAGAAGAAACGTTGCAGTGTCAGCTCTGTGTCAGCTTGCAGCAGTCATGCATGCACCCTAATGGAGACGCGTTATCACGTGGACAGACAAATTGGGACTGCGTGCTGGGCAAAAGGTGCCGTGTGTGCCAGAGTTAGGTTTAGCAAGGCTAAGCAGGGACCGGGGTCCATCTTTTGTCGGGTCTGAGACCGGGTATTGCGTGGAGTTTCTGCGAGCTGCTGCGAGTTGCTGCAGATAATCTACGGTAGCGCTGCCTCGTTACAGGAAAATAGGCTTTTAGCCTCGAAATAAGCTGACGTTTAGCCACGACCGGTCGCGTCTATTAAGTTCAGGATGCTGTCAGTTGCTTATATAATATATTTGTAAATATGACTAACATATTATTCAGCGATTATATCTTTCATAGTTGCAACAATCTTTTGAGGGTCTAGATAGTGCAACAAAATGGCCAAAATGAAATTGGTTTTTACGTTTGAATAGTTTAAATCTCTTGTTTCTAGCCAGCAACAACGCCTCTTCAGCTATTTCAAGGCCTTCTAGTGGGTCAGCCTCTCCTTATATCGCAAGCTGCTGTGTATCCACCTCGCTACTACATCTCTTTAGGCCCTCGACGTTGCGTTATCACGTTGTGGCGACCTCGACACCCAATACCTTAGAGAGACACCTCTTGACCTACATCTATACTCAACAATTCTACGGGATACCACACACGTAGGAAATTCACATATACATTGACCGAGACCGTCTTGACGGTTTACAGTCTCTTCAACTGCTTGAATACGCGCTTTTGACGCCTGAAGCTTCTTTGTCCATACGATCTTTGCGCGTTGTTACCTACATTCTTTGATATCCCGTTAGTCGACCCAAGAATTTTGCAGCCATTTTACGCAAGACACAAACATTCACGACCTCTGTAACTTAGAGGACTATTCTCCATACTACACACTCTTTCATGGACCTAAAGACATGCTGCTGGAAGTGTCCCAAGTCAGGGAGCGACTGAGACTACTGGACAAGGAGAATGGAGCTATTCTATCTTCTAACTCTCAACTCATCAACCAGCTCAATATCGCCAATGAGTCGCTTTACATGTCAGAGGCCAAGGTGGACCAGCTGTCACGAACGCTCCAGGACCACTGCTCTTTGCGGGCCAAAGTAGAAAGCTTTGCTGTGCGGTCACAGGCTATCGAGGATCAAATCTCTCTACTAGAGACCCTACGTGACACCCTGAAACATGTTCCTCCTCCAAGGTCACTCAAGGATAAAAGGTTTATAGAAGAGCGATGGCGCAAAACCGATCTTATGCTGGACAGCCTTATGATACAATACGAAAAACTCGAGCAGGACGCGCGACTAGAAGACATCATTCCCACACAGCAGCTTTATGGTACTTACAAAAAACCTGGTACCACGCCTATGCAAAACTTCCTCAATACTATCATGAGTCCCAATGATCCATTACAAACCTATACGGCAGATCTCAGTGAGATAGACCATTCTTTCATTTTGCCTCCACTGGCGACTACCACAGAAATCCACCACCATCATCATTTTCACGTCCTGCAAACGCCGAAAGAGAAGAAGAAGCGAAAAAAGGTGTCTTTTTCTACTCCGGTACACAAGGCGGGCATGGCGGGTCTTCCCACACCTCCAGAGTCCATTGAGCGGACCCTTCGGCGCATTTCGTCGCTTCCTGATGCCCGAGAAGATGACAGCGACACATGCATAAGCGAGAGCATCCACTCTGAAAACGACTACTTTGACAATTTTCCGCTGCACAACTCTGCCAAGAAGAAAGTTCGCAGGTTTATTTCGCACGAGTCTGGACTCCGCGACTTGCAACGTGGGCAGGAAACTCCAACAAAATTGCCGGATCCCTGGAATCTGTCAATACTAGATGCAGATGACGCGGACGAAGTCAGTGATGACGAAACGGCGGTTCAGTATCCCCTGTTCGCCTCTCCGCAGCCAGTATCTGTCCGTGCAATCGCTCAGCTGTCGACACCGGACAACATGGCAACAAATACATCCAAACATGTAGAGAACGTGTCCGAAAAATCCCACCGACACCGCACTAAACGGTACAGTGACATTGGCACGCCTAGCATGTCCGAAGTGTCCGACGTCTCTGCTGAATTCACAGCGACACAGTACCCGCATAAGCAGCGAACCAGCTCGGCCGTGCTTTCCGCAGCTGTAGCAGCTGCAGCAAATGCAGGCGGCCTGCAACCACAAACGGATCAAACAACACCGGCGAGAGCTCCGCAGTCACTCAATCGCAAATTGTCTTCTTTTTTCTTCAAGCTACGCGGGGGATCGCCTGTGTCCACTGTCGCAGTTGGTGGTAGTGCAGGGACAAGCGAAAGTCCGGTGTTTTCAACGCCCACGAAATCTGCACCAATAACGACAGCACCAGTGGCTGCAGCAGCAACGCTGGCACAACCATACATGAAATCGCCAGATTGCGCCAAATTTTCATCCCCCGCTACTTCCAGTACCACATGCGTTGTTGCTACCGCGGTAGACTCCTCAGAAACGTCAGGCAGCCTGCTATCTCCGTCTGCCTTTACGTCTGTTCGTAAAATCAGTGCCCAGGGGTATTTTCCGTCTTTAACTACTACTACGACAAATTCAGCAGCAACATCAACCACGAATTTGACAGCAACTAGTGTAACGACGAGGCCACCATCCCTTACATCTACAGTATCGATATCTGTTTCATCTCTGAATGCAGCAGACTACAATAAAATCAATAATGATAATAACAGTAATAGCGTTAATGCCAATGCTGCCATGATGCATTCTCTTTTACGAAAACCGAGCACAACAACCATCACTACGACCACGTTGATGGATGAAGGGGCGCTGATCGGGCTGCCTGACACAATTCCGGGTTTTTCGTGAGCTGAGTTCAGTGCTTCTGATTTTATCAGTATCATCATTACGAATATTGTTTTTTGGTGTACCATGAAGTTGCTTTCATGCCGTTTGTTTGTTCCTCACATTGAATATACGCGATTGAGCTTCAAATCTCGAAGTTCTTGCATTTATATACAATGTACAATGGCTATAAAAGAGACGCACGCATGGTATATGGATTTTTGATATTCCTTATTTATATATATATATTTTTTTTTTGATTTCTGTTTTTAATCCTGATTCTGTTTTTCTTCTTTTCTTGTAGGTTTTTGTAATTTTATAATTAGCTCTTGAAACATTGTTTACTTGTTTGTTCCTTTTAAACTGGTGTTGTCTAGATATATGTAAATCCCAGGGATCCAGAGATGTAGCCAATTAAAGATCTAGAGGCCCAGAGACCCCTAGCTCACATGAAAAATTTCAGGGACTGGTCTCTCCGCGTTGGACACTACGACATCGGCTCTTGCCAGTCTTATAGTCACAGAAATTATATTGCATAATACAGGTTACATTCATAACAAAAGCTCTCAACATGCTTTCTAAAAAGTATTCACAACTGAGCGTGAATTTGAAATAGTATTGATAGTGATAGACAGATGTTGGTCCCTCAGATTGTCAATGTATTCACTTAAGGAGTGCCATAACTCCGCTATCTGCTAACACGGCAAGATTAACTATCTCTTATCTTTTTTTTTGTTTTTAAAAATTCTAAGGTAAGTTGGCATCGTACTTTGGCTATCAGATACTGCAATGCGCAACAACAATATTAATCAAAACATCATGAGTACACAATCGAGCACGTCTTTAACGACCTGTCTTGAGCCGTGGATAACGCATGCTCAGCTTGGCAGCTGAGGGGCCGTGAAATAAAGTTTTATAAAGCAAGCTTTCATAAGAAAGCTCAAATTGATCAGGCTCTGGTTCTTTTGAAACGAGATCGGACGTACGTGAAAGAAGCGCCTGGGGTGATAACAGGAAAATTGCTGATTGCGCTGCTTCAACTGTTGCTTTACGATCCATGTCCAGAATCTGGAAAAGAGCACTACTACATATATATATATATATCATAGATCCCGTCATATACATACAGTCTTTTCCTAGTAAAAACTCTTTTTATACCATAGCTTCAATACCCTCTACAAGTTTGTTGCTATCCCATATTATTACACCCAGAAAGACTAATTAGCAAAAAATCAAGCCCACGCGTTCAATGATCGCCGCAGTTTCATATCCGAAATCCCATGAGGAGGGACTAGTGACCGGCCCTAGGTCTAATATTGACACCTTTCCAGAAACGACTTTGCAAAAGTCTCGCGATATACTTGCGAAAAAATTCGCAGCAATTCTTACAACAGCTCCTAAGTCATCGGAAGTGCCAGAAGCAGTAGCATCGCAGTTGGCCCAGCTGCTAGCTGTTGTTCGCGGGTTTGCAAACTTTGGCGAGCTCATATTCAAAGACTCGTATTTGCACTGTGTTGACGATATACTTAATGCCGCACTTGCTGAACGCGCAGCTCCTACAGATTCTCAAGGGCCCCATTTTAATCATCCGATTTCAATCGCTCAAGATGTTTCTGCCACTCAAACTCCCAAGACACGGCCTCAGGGCGCTACTGTTAATGCAGTTGCAACTGAAAGCAAACAGTGTGATGTGTCTTCGCTTTTTTTGAAAGAAGAAGGTCCGCCTTCTGTGACATCTAAGGCCGAGGAAGTTATTTCATCAACTACACTAGCCGCACCCTCTGCAGCTGTGGACAGTATTGACCCAAAGTGGCAATTTGTATCTCGCATTACAATTGTAGAGAAATGTCTGTATAATTTTGACACAACCAGGAACATGGTTAAACTTATCTTGAGACCTCGCTCTGGGTACAGATTATGCCCATTTTCTGGAAGAGAGTATGGCTATGACGCTCGTCAATATTTTGCAGCTTTGGAACTGATGATCTCTTATTACGATTGTAACGCGTCACACAAAGATATGATTCGGTTTGTTAAGGGAACCACTTACGGAATGGCAAAATCTCTAATAGGTTGCCGCTCTTTCACAACTTACTATGAACTTGTTAACTACATTATGAGTCAATTTGCTGATCCGTGTATGTGGGAGAAGTTCAAGCTCTATTCTTTGTACTCTGACAAAAGGAATTTGGTATCTGCGTTGCAAATATTCTACTACGTTGAATCCCCCTATACACTTGAAGACCTTGTTGAAAAAGGAAGTGGTGATTCAATTCTTGAAAGCTTGCTCGAAATTTCCAAAAGCCGCCCTCTTCATGTTGCATATAACGACATGAGTACTTGTAAAAACTATCTGGCCGCACTAGACGAAATCAGAAGTGAGACGCGTTGTAACATTTTCTATTCCTCGTGCGGAAAGTTTGATCAATGTTTGAAATTTATGTCCTTGGTTTAGAGTGGCTTGTGAGACTTGCGCAAAGTACGCGTATACTGTTAGATATTAGATCTGTCCAGTGAGCATGAGTGAAAGCTAGCAATAGACGAGCATACATATAAATATACAAATATACAAATATACTATTGATACAATTTTACTTGTTATAATCTCCCCTTTCCCCTTAAAATATATATAAAATGAAATGAAATAAAATGAAATAAAATAAAATAAAATAAAATAAAATAAAATAAAATAAAATAAAATACACACACAAACTTGACCTGGAATTGTGTTAGGCTATATAGCAGTGATATAAAAGTGAGTGATGCCAAATCTGTAGTTTGAATGAAATGTTGAACAAATAGAAATAGAAAATCGATCCTAGTCATCGCCTAACGAGTTTAAACAACACTTATTTTTTTTATTTTTTGTTTATTCTTTCTTTCTTATGTATTACTTGATAACACTTTTTTTTTCTTCTTTTCTTTCTTGCAACTCTCTAGTTGATAACTCTCTGGTTAATAAGACTCATTAAAGTACTAATTTTTTGTGAAGAAATATAGACTAATTATAAAATAAATCTTTCTTTTTCTATCTCTATCTGCTTTGTTTTTATTATTATTTTTTTTTTTTTCAAACGCAGTCAAATCTTTATAGCAGCATAGTCATAGCACTGCTTCAAAACTTTTCAAAACTGTAGTAGTAGTAGAGTTCTACTTGTAGAATTTTCGTTTTGGCTGCTCTCTCTTCTTGTCTCCACCCTTGAATCCACGGTTTCCTGTTCCACTATTTTTCTTTGGGCCCAGTTTTTTGTTACCACCGCCATTTCTCAACGCTGGCCCATCATCATTGGCACCATCATCATCGCCACCATCGTCTCGATTCGACGACGCTGATCGTTTATACTTGAGCTTGTTTCTTTGTCCTCTCACAGGCCCGTTCTTGATGGCGTCAACGTAGGCATCAATACCACTCGTCAGCTTGGCAATAGGGTCCTCCTCTTCGCCTGCCATATCCATGGCCTCGGGATCCTTGATCACAAGCTTGCCGTCTTTACCCTTCTTGAAACGGGATGACTCCTTAATACTGTGAGGTTGTTTGCCGCGAGCAGACGGTTTTGAAGATGAAATGTGTGCGAGAGTCTGTCGGTCCAGCAGATCCAGTGGTTCATCACCCTCCACAATATACTTGCTGCCTCTGTTATCAGAACCATTGTTTCTGTTGTTGTTGTGTTTTTTGGCCTTGCTGACATCTTCCATTTCGTCGTCGCTATCTTCGTCTTCGGAACTGCTACCGTAAATAGCACGATCAAACTCATTTGTGTACTTTTCACTATTGGCTGCAGCATGCTGATGCTTTCTGTTGCGCAAGCTCTCAGTTGGCGGTGCTTCACCGTTGGCCTCGTCTTCGCCAGCCTTTTTGTTACGGCGAGCACGCTCCTTTGACTTGCGAATGTTGGTCAGAAGCTTCATGTCGCCCTCAGGGAACACCTCTTCAATAGCCGCAAATCCAAACCGTCGAATCAACCTCTCGATAATGTGCTTGACCTTGGATTTGAAATGCGAGTTGTGCTCGTGCGACCACACAAGAAGTTTCTCGACCAGCGAGCCAAGCGAAGGCCTGACAACATCTTCTGGCAGAATAGTTGCTGTAATTTTCACAAACCCAAGCGTTGACTTGACTACTTCACGGTTAGTGGACGTCAAAAATAATTCTACTGTGGACGCAAGCTCCTGCAGCATGGACATTTCAATCTCATCGCGGAATTCAAACACCACGCGACTCAGTGCTGTTACTGTAGCACTGATCATGTGAGGCGTAGTACCTCCAAGACCAGCTGACAACATTGTAAAATACTCTTCCAACGTAGCTGCAACCTGGGGTGCATCGGAGTCCATACCAGCTACCTTGGAGTGGTCAATGACGCCACCTTTCTTCATGGTGTTGCCCATCTGCACAAGCAAGTTGAATGCGGCTTCACGTGTCTTTTCGTTGATATCTTTGGTGCACAATACAGTTTCGGACAAGATGCTAGGAATAAAGTGCAAATGTTCTTGTGGCAAGATAGACACAATCTTGGAAAGTGCTGCCAATCTTGCGCCACGAGCGGGTGCTGACACCTTGTCAGAGATCTTGAGGAACACCTGCTCAATGTTTTCTAGGTTTTCAATGACAGTTGCGGTACCCTCTTCAGTCTCCAAAAGCTTGGAAATGACGCGGCATGCCTTCTTTTGAAGCATGGGAGCCACACCATCACTACTGAGGGTCACGAAAATTGAGAGCAAAGCGTTGTGAGAAGACTTGGGTAGATAGGTGGTCATGGGAATGATCAGATCCATCATAGTAGTACTAGTAGGAGGAATATCCTCCTTAGGCTTTTTACCACTACTGGCAGCCTTAACCTTGGCCTCCTCAGCCAGGGCAGAGTGCAAAACCGTAGCAACCTTGTTGAACGTAGACTCAATATCAGCTTTGGATGTGACTCCAAGAAGAGCGGTAATGCTCTCCAGAATATAGCCGCGTCCCTCAGACGGAGTTTTGCTAAAGACATTGAACAAGCCAGAAAGCAAGTTGGGAGCAAAAGTAGACAGATGCTCAAGATTCTTTTTAGCGTCTTCTTTTGAAAATCGCTGCATCAACAGAATGTCGTCGTCGACAGCGCCCTCAGAGAGTTCTTTGTTGCTTTCTACAAGCAGACGCAGACCCTGACACACATACGAACGCAGCTCAACGTACTTGTATAAAACATTGAGAAGGAGTTCAGCAAATTCAGTATCAAATCCGTCTTTGAGGTTGAAAGGCAGGTCGCAGAATCTAGGCAAAGTTGACCAAATCTGATCAATAAGTGTCTCGTAAATTTTGATTTTCATGGCTACTGCTTGTGTAACGTTTGTCTTATCATCGACAGTGTTAATTTCAGCCTCAAGCTTGCCTGCAAGATGAACCAAGTCTGTTGAAAAGTATTTCAAGTTGGCGAACTGCACGTTGTCGCGAAGCAAAGGCAATAGCCAGGCACGACCCGGTTGTCCAGGGGTTTCTCCAGAAAGGTTCAAGGGGAAGAGTCCCAGCACACGTTCAGGGCCAAGATTACGAATAGCAGCCGCAATAACGAGGTCAGTCTCCTGGCGGCCGTCGCTCAAAGACTCGTCACTTCTAAGAGTTGCAACAACCTTGAAGCAGTTAACCAAATGGGGGTCAGACCGCCATCGCAGTTGGTCAAACATGGCCACAAGAACAGACATGACTTCTTTCCACGAAGCCTGGTACTTGACGTTCAGCAGGCCAAAGACAATATCAGAAAGCTTCTTGAGAATTTTTTCAGTAGTTTCGTATTGTTTCTTGGACTCTTTGGAGTCTTCAGCTAGCAGCAAGACTCTAGGAGTAATAACTGTAGAGCACAATGCAACAAGGCACTGAGTTGCAGACACATGAATGCTATTGCTATCAGAGTCCAGGTATTGGACCACAATTTTGAAAGTTTCAGGCAGGTCGGCAAATGCATCCAAGGGAATCATTTTGGAGTATGACTCGTTGGCTTGTGCAACAACTGCCAGCCATGCAGGAACCAGATGCTGGTCATTCACAGATGGGTGAAGATCAAAGATAGATTTTAAAGTTTCAAGCAGTTTTGGCTTGTCATCCTCCTCTGAGATGCTTCTAAAAATGACCTCCAATACATCAAAAGCAGCAACTACAAGGTATTGCTCTGAGGTTTTTGAAATAGAAAGCAATACCTTGCAAAGTTCGTCCAGCATTGATCTAGGCCAGCCGTTGGCAGCAGTTATAGCTTTAACAAGCTGCAGAGCGTGAATCAATTTGGCATTATGACTTTCGCCAGCTTTTGCAGCCAATGCTTTGGATCCCTTGGCTTTTGTTTGGGCCTCGTTTTGCTGTTGAGCTACATCAAACAGCGCGGCCTCTGCGCAAAGAGCTCCCGCGGGGTGTTCTAAGCTGGGACCTGCAGGTGGGTTACTCAAGATGTTGGTGATAGCTTCTTGTGCCCGCTTGCGTACCTTAGGTCTAGGATCTTGGGCAAGCCCGAGCAGGCCTTTCAAGCATCGCTTGGGCGAGGCCTCAAGAGGCGAGATATTCCATGCGCCTGTATCTTGTACAATCAACAGAATCTCTAATATACCGATAGACGACCGTAATAGAGGAGCATCAATGTCGGGGCTTGTGAAAATGGGCGAAAGCTTAGTGAGAATGGGCGTAAATTTTGAGCGTAGTAGAGCATGCGACAAGTAAGGAGCAACCAGGTCCAGAAAGTAGATGGTAGAAGTTGCGAGGTCTTTACTGGCAACGCCAGAGTCGGAAAATGCCTGGTCCAACAAAGAAAGGAAAGATATGAAGTACGCAGCGGCAGATCGCTGGGTTTTGTCTTCGTCCAGACTCTCCTCGACAGCTGAAAGAATGAGAGATAGCTATACAGTTAGATACTAAAAATAACATTGAACAGAGCCAAACAACGATAACAACTGGCAAAGCTATACAGTATAGCTAAAAAATCAAAAGGATTAGACATACTTGTTTTTGGTTAGGAAGCTTGGAGGTAGCTTGTCCTCTTATCCGTTCAAGACGCTCATAGAGCTCATCTTGAGCAACGACATCAGAGCTTTTGTCTTGGTATTTACTCATATTGATATTGAAGACAATGGTCAGTAGTCAATATTCAATATAAAGCAGAAAGCGAGATCAAACAGGGACCAAAAAAAAAAAGTGTAAAATTATCACAAAAAATTTATGAAAAATATAAAATTCATTCAGAACAAAATTTTCATTCCTCCCAACGCACCCTTGCCCTGGTTGGGAGAGCCTGGTAAAGCCTTCCTCATCCCAGTGGGCATGCACATAAACATGAGAATCCCAAAGTTTATACATTAAAATATGCTTTGATCTTGCTTGATATTACGATTGTGTTTGTCACATTGTCATGTATATAGATTACGACTAAAAGTTATTGTCTACTCAATAGACTTGCGCTTCTCAACCATAAACTCGAAAAACGCAAACTGTCCAGGGTTAGCTCCCTGCGCATAAATAAACCTTCCAGCCAAGTAGCTTCCAAAAATGGCTCGAAGGTAGTTAGTTGGCACACGGTCTAATATGTCATCCAAGCCAATTGCCTTTTGAAGTGTTTGGGGCAAAACCTCTGAAAGAACAGAGTTGCGGAAGGCCACGTCATCCCAAAGAGTGCTACCAGAAAGCTCTTCTGTCAAATCGTTAATGGCATTTGACAGTTCGTCGCTCAAAACGCTTCGAGGTTTGCCTGTCTTTGCGTTTTCACGCCAAAGAGCCTCAAACTCAAGACGAGCATTGTTCTTGATAATGGACTGTACTTCCTTGACGTATGAAGTGTAAAACTCGGGGACTACGCCTGTCTTTTCGTCCACGCACATGTTCTTAAAAAAGCCAGCGTCGTCAAAGGCGAGCGAAGCCAATACTTCTAGTGAACTGGATGTCACACCACCCTTATTTGCAGACGCATCTTTGAAAATAATGGTGCCTGCTTTTTCGAGACGGAGCTTGGCGTTTTGAGTAATAAATAAATTAGCACCCTCTACAATGTAAGGGATAAGAGCAGTTCCATGGGCATCAATAAAGCTGTTGGTATTGTTGATGTCAATGGCACCTGGACGGCCACCGCAAGGAACAAATACGTCGACTCCTTCAGGGCGTAAATGGTACAGGTTGCGAAACGTGGTACCGTTCTGGACAACCTCTCCAGAAGGCAGTTTAACATTTTTGTCGTCCACGAGCACTTGATATCCTTTCGAGCTCAATTTGGATGTGTCATACTGGGAAATCATCGCGCGGGCCTTGGCAAGGCGAACAAGTTCATCGCGGTCCAACCCGTTGGGGTCGTGCAAAACGCCAGAACCATCAACAATGCTAACGTATTTCTCATTCGAAAGAAGAATCTCATTAGATCCAAGATCTCCATCAGGGCCACCGGTTTGCAGCTTGCGAACTGATGACTCGTCTATTTTGAGCTTGCGGTAAATACCCTTGACAAACTCGCGAACAGATAGAGAAGTCATGCCATAGGCATCGTGGGGAATGCCTCCGAGGGTAGGGCTCTTACCGGTGAAAAAAGACTTCCACCAAGGAGCGCCGCGTTTCTTTGCATGAAGAGTAGCCCAATCAACCAGACCAGCAGTGTTTTCATCAGGACCCATAAAGATTATCTCGCGCTGTGCAAGAAGGTCAACGATTGGCTCTTTGATTCCAGGCGTATCTCCAGGCAAAAGAAGATCGCAGATCGAGTCAATGTACTTTTGGAAAGCTTGAGTGCCCTTGTCCTGGTGCTCTGGGTTGAGCAAAATCACGCCCTTGGATCCACCCTCGGGAATGTCCTTGTTTTTGCGTTGTTGAGTGTTGGCAAGGTTGTAATTTTCGTCAAACAAAGATCGCGCATTAATTGAGTAGGCTTCGGTGTTACGACTCTTGACAATGCGGATACCACCGCGGGCCACATCACGGAATCGAAGATGGAAGCCTCTGAATTCTTGACCAACAATCAAAAACATACCATACAGAGGTTGAGGGTACTCGCTGATAGGCAAGAAGTCAGGCTGGAGGCGAAACGATAGAGCAACCTTGGTGGGGGTGTAAAAATTCGTCTTGAGAACATGTGTGTTAAAGGTGAGAATGGATTCAAAAACAGTTACTTCATGCTCATTACTGCAATCACGACGAATGATTTGCTTGATTTCGTCTGCAGTAAAAATCTTTTTCGATTGCAATCGCTGGTATGACAGTGTGGGCAAAAAGCTGTCACCTTCTACTTGAGACTGGACATAGTGAATGTTGGCAAAATGGAGGTAGAGCTGGCGGATAAGGTCAATCTGGGATAGAATAAGCTCAGTAATATAAGCTCGAGTGAAAGTTTCTTGACGAAGACGACGCTTGAGATTCTCCAGGACTTCGACGTGAGAAGAATTGTTAGAGTCTAAGATGGAGAGGAGGGTAGAGTACTCGGTACCGAGACGGTTCAAAAAATGCGAGACGTATATGAAAGCGGAATGGGCATAAATTGATTCTTGCAGAGAAAGCTCTCCTTTAGCAAACAAGCTCTGGAACTCGTTTTGAGGAAGGCAGTAGAGGAGGGACGCTTCTTTGATAATTTGATGAATAGAATGCTCAATGGGAGGAAACTTTTTCAGGTTCTGCAAGTCATCGAGAGTAGCCGAGGGCGGAGCTTCAGTAGGCAAGAGGTACAGTGAAATAATGGTCATGCCGTTTGAAAACTGCTCGACGTATTTGCGGGAAGAGTACAGGCCATAGTAATGGTAGAGATCTGAGAGTGCTGAAAAGTAGCCTTGAGCTGTGTCTTTTCTGTAACCAATAATGACTCTGCGTTCTCTGGTTTCGTCTACCTCAAAGAGTTCAATAACGGGGCCAGATCTTTTAGCGGCCTTGGTGATTATTGAGCGGTAAATAGCCTTTGTGTTCTCGGTTGCTTTTTCAAAAAAGGACTTGTCGGAAATTTTTTCCAGGTCAGTCTCGTCCTCGGCAACGTTAGGTTCAATAAAGTTGCACTTGTAGACAAAGTAGCAACGCAATTGCTCAGCCTGATCGGCGTGCTGTGCAGAGCCACTTGCTCTGAAAGATTCAACACGAAAGGGCGTAGATGAATCGAGATATTTTGAGTCAATCCGAGCCTCGTACTGGGGGCCAGATTGAGATGTGACACCGGGCACCGATGTATCAATATAGACAGCATGGTCGTCGGACTCACGATCTAGCTTGATATCAAGCTTGTGGTCATGCCTGGCGTAGGCAGCGACCTTTGCGGCATATAAAGAGTGGATATGGCTGACAATGTTGTCAAGTGTTTCAGTAGCGAAGTAGCTGTCGTCAATGCCCAGGTTGTTGTAAAACCACTGTTGGGAGGTTAGAGATGGGCTTGCTTAAAGTAGCATGTAGTACTCACTTTCGTTTCTGTTTCAATAAGTGACTCTGGAATAAAACCCTGGCGGTCAATCTCGTCCATAGCTGCGTTGTTAGGATCTTTCAGAAATTCATTTCATATCACTTACCGGCGTCAAGCTGAGCTTCTTTTCCAGCAAAGACTGTTGAAGTGTACCCCGTTGAGTTTGTGACACGCTTCGAGTTTGGCAATTTGCCAGGGACGGCGAGCTGAGAGGGCAATTCGTGGGAGACGTTAAGAGATGGGATAGGCATTTTAGGATGTGTTGATGTGGTAGAGAGTAAAGGAGAGAGAGAAGAAGCGGAAGGGAGGGAAGAGTATTTATAGGGAACAGAAATATCTTTGTAGATAAGGACGTTGAAAAGTAAATAAATAGAAACTAGCGCTTTGTTTGTGAATCGAAATCAGATTTTTTAGTGATAAAAGCGAGATATCAAGGCTCTATGATGGACTTATATAGAGCTTTGACAGTTATTTATACGATTAATTGATTGATATATATCATCTACACCTATACGACTTGACAAAAAAAAAAAAAGACACGTTGGCTTCAGTGCTTACGTTGCTTTGGTGGTCTACGTGGCCTACGTTGTTTGCCTAGGCGGCCTGGCTTTCGTGCTACTGGTAGACACAGTAGTTGGTCCGACCACAAAAGATGCGCTAAAAAGAAGAAGCGAAGCCTTGCGCGCGAGCCTTGAGCTTGCTCGAGCCCTGCAGAAGGCGCGAAATGGGGACGTTGGCACCCTTGCCCATGCCCTTGCCCAGTATCAACATGTAAAAATAAACATGCACAAATAACGAAAGAAAAAACCTTCTTGGGGATGAAAGATAAGGCTCAAGCCCATGAGGATGTTACAATGCTCTTTCAGACGACTTTACTGGTGCATCCTAGGCCACACTACTTTGGCGTGGTAATCTACTGCAACAGGCGAAAAAATCTAAAAAGTAAAACTCGAAAAACATGTCTACACACCAACGGGCCACTTCACTATGAACGTTCAAATGATAGCCGCTCGCTCATCAAATGTTCAAATTGTGTTACATGTTACTTGACGCGACTTAGTGTTAAAACGTGATTTGTGAAAATGATCAAAATGCTTAAAATGCTCAAAAACGTTCGAAACCTTCCATGTGGAAAAAGCGCTGAAATCTCAAAATGATGGAAATGATGGAAATGATGGAAATTTAAATGATGGAAAAGGACCAAAATGATCAAAAATGTACAAACTCTTTTTTCAACATTTTGTGCAATTCTTGTGCAATTCCTGGGCAATTAATATACGGTATATTCTAGTGCAAGCTTTCAAGGCTTCTAATGGACTCACTGTAGCTGTATACTCAGCTGCCGCTGACGGTTGCTGACGGGTACGTAGTCCATGTATGGCTCATCTCATGGCCATATGGCGCTGAGATACCAGCATTAACCGGGTGGTTGATTGCTATAGCATTGCCGCACAGCGGCACCGTACTGAGAACTTTCATAGGTCCATGTCAGTTCGCGCCTGTCCTAAAGTCTGTTCTCTCAACAGGGGAATGTGCCTTGTATTGATCTAAAAACCTGTTGCATATCTTGACTATTGCGTGGACCAGAAAGATATCTGTGGCAGGCGCTTTTCAGCAATCAGCCTGTCAAACACAAACTATCATGGTGAATTTCGCTTCTGCCATTGTCGTTATGTTGGATGTCATCCACGGTAAACGTCAAGAAAAAGCCATGATTTAGTAGTCTATACAAACATCAAACTTTTTCTAAAATTCAACCGCCAAAACCGCCAAAACCGCCAAAACCGCCAAAACCTCTTTAAAAAAAAAAATTGCGCGCGTTCTCAGTTACATTTTATTTATTTTTTCTTTTACCGACCAGTAGAGTCTAGTCTAGGCTAGCCAAGGCAGCTTTTTTCCGAGGACCGAAAAAGTTGCCAAAAGGGACAACTTTCGTCAACTCAAATATTAATGAGCTCGGCAAAAAAAAAAAAAATCGAATAAATAAAATATTAAATAAAAATAGTTGCAGTTTCGATTGCTCTCTCTACATTTATGCGCTCGCTTTGAAATTTTGAAATGTAGTGCTAGCTGGGACTTGTAGCTTGCATCTTAGCCTTTAGAACTTATAACTTAGGTTTGATAACCCTAGCCTCAGAAAAAATATTACTGTTGTCTGACTTCGCTACTCTCCCATCCAATGAATTAAGCCCATTAGGCCTTTTACTTTCAAGCGACCAACTGCACAACTACACAACACAGCACAGCATGAAGGGATCTGTTAGAATCAGACTGGCCCGTTTTGGCCGCAAATTCTCGCCTGTTTACAATATAGTTGTTGCTCGCGCACGGTAAGTTTTTTAAATATATTTTTGACACCTTTTTTCCTACAGGCAAAAACACCCACCAAGCCTCCAAAAAAAAAAAAAAAAAGGACTGAAAAATTGAAAAACTGAGAATTTTGACGTGATTTGACCCGTAATTCAACTGTTGTATTGTGATTTCAACTGCTAATTCATTTTTTTTCTGTAAAGATCTGGCCGAAACAAGCTCCCCATCGAAGTTATAGGCACTTACAATCCCATTCCGGCGCCCCTCAGTCTTGAGCAACAAGCGCGCGGCGAAAAGCCTGTCAAAGACATTGCGCTTGATTTCAACCGCAGCAAGTACTGGATTGGAGTGGGCGCACAGCCTACAGATACAGTAGCGAGGCTGTTTCGTAAAGCGGGCATTTTGCATCCTACGTGGCCAGCACCACATGTAGGGCCGAAGGTGCCAGTGCGCAGTGTGGAAGTGCCATTGAAGGCTGCAGAGTAGAGTTGTCTTGGTATACCGATCGCGGTAGACTAGGGAACTATAAGCGTGGTGAAAGAGTGAGTAACCTGTGAAGAGGTTGTGAAAAAGTTGTGAAGGAGAGCGTGAGGGAAAGCATTAAGGAACGCTTGGAAGTAATACATGAAAAAAACAAAAGAAAAGCGCCGAAAGGCGAGTGAGTTGGAGTTGGCGATGGCTGCACTGTATATATATATATATATGAACTAAACGTGAATTCAAGTGAGATTCAGATGTTACTGACTGCTGATTCAGTGTGTGAGAATAAATTTCAAAGGCAGTAGGAGAAGACATCAGCTTGAATATCAAACAGCTTAAACACAAGGCAGGCAATTTCCTGTGGAGGGTTCATTTTGTTGGTTGCTAGATCAAACCCCTCTCCCTCTCTCTCTCTCTCTCTCTCTCTCTCTCTCTCTCTCTCTCTCTCTCTTCTGAACGAACTGCAGTAAGAAGAGCTCAAGTTGGAGACATTTGTATTGTTGATATTGTTAGTGAACCAAGAACACGGTCGCAGCCTTTGAAGACTTGGAATCTGATGCGATATGAACACGTAGCCGAACATTGTTTTAATCAGTGACCTTAGACTGTTCATAATAGCTAGCAGTCTTTTTTGTTTTTTGTTCATATATATACATAGTCTTTTTTTTTTTTGGTTTGAAGGTTTGTGATCCACGTACAGTCTTCTTGATTTAATTCAGCAATTTCTATATTGGCACTTTATGTAAACTAGACTAGAATAGATTCCTTGCTACTTTACAATGCTCATGATCATTGTTGCAATGCATTGCCTGTAGTAGCTATCATGCCAGGCTACATATACGCATGTATATGAAGTTTCTGAACATGTTAAAGATATGCTGCAACCATGTGCTAGGTTTTTTTTTTCCTCTTTTTATCAAGGCTGTAGTCCATAAACTAGACTTTGTGGCCTGTATATTTTTGAAGCTCAATATTTCAAAGGAGTCTGTATTATTCACTGCGATCCAATTTCTTTATTCTAAGAGCTACCGCAGGAGTACCGTAAACCTATCGCAGACCAAAACGTATCTAGTAAAGAAGTAAAGAAACACACCACACTTGCACACTTGCACTTACACGCACACACACACACGCTTTACTTGAGCTTAGCATCAAGGTACTGGAAACCGGATATCATGAAGCGTAAATGTGGATTGATGTGCGACCGCAAGATTGAGCGTGCGTGGCATCTAAACTAGTCCTTTTGTTTGTTCATTGTTATTATATACATTTTTTTCGCAAGATCAAAACAATCGCAAAGGCATTGGTGTAAGTTCCAAAAAATTTCCAGCAGCATACGTAAAACATGAACGGTTTAGCCTGGCTTCGGATCTACAGTGATTGTACACTGTAGATTCCCACACACACATACACATACTGAAGACAAGGCTACTTGCCGCGTCTACTTGACACGTAGATTAGTAGTAACTGTATACGACGATGCCATTGCAGCTGGGCATAGCCAACAGACGGGTCTGGCTTAGTAGGACTACTATGGCTATTGCTGGTAGTAGTGGAAACTGTAATATAAAAAGGAATGCAACAGAAAAATTTGAGCCTAATCTGTGCTGAATGTGAATCCCCCCAAAATAAAATAAGAGTAAGTGAATAAATATGAAAAATATATCTATATCTATATATATATACTTATGTATCACAGCGCGTGGTCAAAGCGTCGCGTACAGTAAATTTTAAGCTCAAGCCTTCTGTTTTTTTTTTTTTTTTTTTTGAAAAGAAAAACAAAACTAAAACTAAACCCAATAGAAACTGTCATATGGCTCTTACGATTCTCAATCACGGCTTTGAAATAAATAAGCTTATAGGCAGTTGTTTTTTGTTTTTCTGTTCTTTTTGCAACTAGGCCAGTTGCGTAACCACTTAAAAATCAAGAAAAAGAAAAGATTTCAAGTATCTGATTGCCACATATAGAGTCTGATCCCATGGAATTTGCACGAATCTCACAGTCATTTTTATTTTTGTTTTTTTTGTATTTCATTTGAATGAAATCTAACAGCAACACCAAGTATGGGTGGGTGGATGTGAATTTTCCTTTCTTTTTCTTTTTTTCCATCTTGGACAGTTTTGATGTTTTTGATGTTTTTCTATTTTCTTTTTCTGTTTTTCTTTCTCTTTCTCTTGACCGTCTCTTTTCTCTCGTGGCCTTTGAATGTACCCCCCCTCCCCTTCCCACCAAAAGAATACAAGTATCTTGAATATATCGCTTCGTCCAAAATGGTTTTTATACCGTGATCATGAGATTTGGTCTGAGATTTTACGAGTGACACAACCACACAACCGCACAAACCACAAACCACATAACCACATAACCACACAATCACACAATCACACAATTACACAATTACACAACCTCACAACCTCACAACCTCACAACCTCACAACCTCACAATTGCAAACATCGCTCTAGTCCTCACAAACGAGTGCTATTCCAATACTTTGGTCGTTTGAATTCCAATCATTTCATGACAGCTTTTTCACGACCACAATCACTATACTTGACTAGTCTGGAAAGCCAAATTGCACAAAATAACATGAAATAATATTCAAGTACTGAAAGAAATGATAAAACAATATTATAATAGAGTGAAAACACGCACAATACACATGTATAAGTATAATATTGGTATCAACATATGAATGCACGAGAAAATTAAGAATTGAACAGAAACTAGGCCCACTTTAGCCTAGCTCTTGGCTGCTCGGAATTGCTCGTTTACGCCTCGCTAGTGATTGTGCTGCATTCATGCATAGATCGTCGACGCGGAACGCTGAATGTTAAATGATGCATGGCGCACAAGGTTGCATATTGTCTTTAAAAGGCCATCTTTATACGTTTGCAGCTGCAGCTCCAGGGTGATTTGTAAATCAGGAATCAGGAGTAAGAGTCAATGCTGCCTGTAGCTGCTTGGAAGTGAGGTCAACAAATGGATGGATGACTTCGGCGCATAGCCAGCAGCGCAAAGCAAAGCAAAGTAAAGCAAAGTAAAGCAAAGCGAAGCAAAGAGTAAAGCAAAGTAAAGAGTAAAGTAGAGTAAAGTAGAGTAAATTAGAGTAGAAGTAGAGTAGAAGTAGAGTAGGGCAGCAGGCTAGAGTACTAGACTGGACTAGACCAGACTAAGCTAAACGCCAGCTCAGGAGGCTTAAAGGCCAAGAATACTGTATATGCGCATGCTAAATTAGAGTATATGTGACGACTCTGTCTTACGTCCATATGTCACACGTACGCTGTTTTCCTAAGCCTGATATTGGCCTGACATAACATGTTATCAGTAGCAGCAGCAGCAGCAGCAGCAGTCAGACCAGACCAGACCAGACCAGACCAGACCAGACAGCTTTAACGGATCGAAACGGGCTAAAAGGCCCGGGAACAAGCCACCTATCAAAATGCCAGAGTGTATTTATTCTCCATGAACTACTTGTATGTCTTTTTAGATTTTTTTGATTTTTTGTTCGGCTTTTTCTTTCCTTTCAACAGTAAAATATCAAAACATATCAAGACATGCTCAATTGGCTCAACGCAGCATTTGATCAGACACTTTATCAGAAACCCCAGATATATGACCATCTACATCTTATTGTCCATTTTCTCACTTGTTTGCCATGTTTTTTTCAAACAATTCAAAAAATAGCCGACGTGTGTCACGTGAACCGCTTGTTATTATCCATTTTTGTTGTTGTTTATGGTATTATATAGTATATACTATATACAAGTATACTGTATATATATTAATTTGTTTATTTTGTTTATTATATTTATTATATTTATTATATTTATTATATTTATTATATTTATTATATTTATTATATTTATTATATTTGTTTTATTTACTTTATTTACTTTATTTACTTTATTTACTTTATTTACTTTATTTACTTTATTTACTTTATTTACTTTATTTACTTTATTTATCTTGTATATATACGATTTAATTTACATTGCCGACAATCCGACATCCGGCATCCAGCAGCAGCAGGACAGTTGCAAGATTTGAAGATAAATACATGTTGTTCTATACCATGACCGAGGTCTATTCAAGCCTTTCTGAAAATTGACCTGTCTTGATTTGTTCTGTTCAGGATGGAGGAGGATGAGGAGGGGTAAGTCTGTAAACAGTATCTGTTTGTCTAAATGCTAACTATGGCCCAGCTGCAAAACCACAAATATGGAGGACCAAAAACCATGAGATTAAAAAAAGTGCTTGCAAGCTGCGATAGTTCTATAGTCGCCATCCGAGACATTGCAGTATTTAATATGCAAGGACTGGATTAACTCTTGTATTCAAACTGGATCCAAGCGTGAAGTCGCATTATTATTTTTTCTTTTGGGAGGAGGGAGAAAGAGGAGGAGGAGGAGGAGGAGGAGGAGGAGGAAGAAGAGGCCCGATATTTTCGACGCTGCTTTTGAGGTTGGGAATCTGACTGACGATCGTTTCTTTTACTGGTCGCTTTCGGACTGGCATTCACGACCGCTACAGACCTTTGCCCTTTACTCCTCAAAGCGTTGGCTGGGTTTCTTTGAGGTCCGCACGTCTTGATGGCACAAATCGTCTTTATTTTCGCACTCATTCCAGATCAGTCCAGTTTGATCAACCCCAATCCAATCCGGTCCTGCTCTACCCTTCCATTCCAGCCTCAACCTTACAGTATAAATAAATAAATAAATAAATAAATAAATAAATAAATAAATAAATAAATACATACATACATACATACATACATACATACATACATACATATACTGGCTTCTTCGCTTTTTTTACACATCATATAGAAATCAGCTGCTGCTCGTACATGATTTCAAAGTACAGAATCTCATAGGCTTTGCCAACACTAAAAGCCTCTGCTTATGCTTTATACGTTGCCGTCAGTGTGTAGGCATGTTTTATGCTTAACGCAGTCAAGCCTATCTAACCGACACAATTGCAAGTTCCTATTTGTGTCTAATTAAACCTGCAAACTCTTGAAAAAAGGGACGGATATTCTCCTGGTATACGGGTTCATCCCAGTTTGAGGTTTTTATCACGATAGCCCTTGAGAGCAATACTAGTAGTAAACAGCTGTTTCAGGCCTGTCTGCTGAAAAATATCAAGGAGCAAAAGTACACGAACGACCTCTAAGAAAAAATGCCAAACGGTGTTAAGCGAATCCGATTTGCTATAGAAAGAATGGGGAAAAACTTTCTTTAAAGAAAAAACCAAAGAAAAAAAAAATAACAGGCGCCACAAGAGACGTCTCAAAAGCTGTACAATCCATTTACTTGGGATTCATGTACCGGCAAAGCGTCTGAAATGTAAAGTAATCAACCTATGCATACAATTCGATTGGGCATCGACACAGCAATGTTAGCAATGCCAATACCAGTATAACAACAGGACCAGACTGCGAGCGAGCCCAAGGCCCACAGGCTGTCAAGCCTACAGGACCCCGACTCCCAGCTGCTGCTGCCGCAGTTGCAATTGCAATTGCAATTTGCAAGCACCCAGAAATCCCTAATTCACATAGTTGGCAGCTATTGCTCCTTCAGATCTATTGCAATAAGTATACTGGAACCTATAGCTATAAACGGGTTTATACGTATACACCCATAGTAGCATATAGATGGTGTTATAGCCCGAGCTTGATCTTAGCAGGGCCATTATATCTCTTGCAACTGCAATAAGAGAGAGAGAGGAAGAGAGAGAGATAGAAATATAGAGGGAAAATCTCGAGATCATGGAATGCTACGTCGAGTTTGAGTCTGCATGCAAACAGCGCAAGCAACGCAGACAACGCAGGTAGCGCAGAACTGCCTGGAGCTTTGCCCACAGTTGCAATTGCAGTTGTAACATTTACTTCTCACAACTTTGCAGCGTATACCACACAATTGTCCTAAGACTATTGACTAGAAC
>JAJMAH010000079.1:0-96992 GCA_030564925.1 Geotrichum aggregatum | reverse complement strand
ATAATAAATCAATTTAATGTCCTGGCTAAATGAAGAAACTACACAAGCTGTATTAACTATTTATACCTAAAGAAGAGGGACAGTTCAGGTTTTTGTCTGATACAGACCAATTCAGCTTACTCGCCGTGTTTGTGTTCAATTGCTTCGATGGTGTCGGAATACTCCCTGAGACTGCAATGAATCCCAACGCTAAGGGAAACCTGGTTGTATGGTACCAGGGGAAAACCTTATGCGAACTACCCTAAAAGGTTTGCCATCATTGAGGTAATGTGCGGATTGATGTAAGAAACTTGGCTACCGCGATAAGACCCTTTCTGGTATTCAGAAGGGTCCACGTATAATACATCAGTTTATTGTCTTGGCTAATTATGGAGACCACCCTGTTGGTAGTAACTATTAGACGCGTATAGAAGAAGACATGGTTCTTTGCTTGTCTGATACAGTTTCTGGGCGAAATGTTTCGCTTTCGCTTTTGCGTTCGTGTGCGGTGATGGTGTTGGAATTCTCCCTGCTTTGGCAAAGGCTTTACTTAAGCCTTTTTATCACAGCGCTTCAGGGAAACCTGGCTGGGGATCCAGGGGAAAACCTAAGCGAACTTCCCTCATAAGGTTTGACCATCACTGTGAACTAGGCACAGCAGGGATTTGAACCCAGGTTATGTCACTTCCACGGTGGCTCTACCAGTTGGGCTATCCGCTGGCTGTACCTTAATTTTACTCAGCTAGCCGCACCTGGTTGAATTTTCTGGCCGTTTCAACTGCAAAAAATGACCCAAATTTCAGTCATCCGTCTGTATAATATAGTTCTAGTACTTTGGAAACCTTGGAACGTTACAAAACGCTTGGGAAATAAGGTTTATTGCGTTGCAGAAACTTATTGATAGAATTATGCAAAGTGCTCAGGCTATCTTTTAGTATAGCTCGTGTAAAAAACTAATATGAAAATCCGATGTAGTGTAATGGCTAGCACGGTCCGCTCTCACCGGGCAAATCGGGGTTCAATTCCCCGCATCGGAGCATATATTTTTGCGTTTTTTAATCTTTTTGACTGCCGCTACTCTGATGAATACTGTTGTGTAAAGAGCGGTTCTTCCTATTTTTTTTATTTATTTACTTGTCGTTGGTGTTGTAATGATTGGGAAGGAGAACCCAAGGTATAGAAATACATAGATCTAAACTTTTCCTTGGAGCTAAGGAATCGGTGTGAGAAAAGACATGCCATGAAGGGCAGTAACAAAGATGGAGAGCGCCTGTACAAGGGTGTTCTGTGTATTAGTGTCTCCATCCGTTTCTCTCTCTTTCTCTTTCCATCTATCTATTTCGCTCTCTCTCTCTTTATGAAACTAATTATCGAATCGGAAATCGTAGTTTCACTGCAGGTGTTTATTGCAGCATTGTAGAGCTCTTTTAGAGCTAGTGCTAATTGGTGCAAAGAAAGGAAGAGAAGGGCACGAGATGGTTTTGTATAATAATCTAGTTCAGTTTAGTTTAGTTTGGGTGATTTCTGGAGTCCGCTCGCTTGATGGAAAAAAAAAGGTCTGTCTTATAGTACGTGCAGCCGTATTCTATAGCCTAGCCGCTTGGACTAGGAGATGATGTTGCAGGCCTTGGAGAGTTGGCTGGTTCCAAGCTGGCTACTACTGGGTGGACATGTCGTCTATACCAAAATAATTCAGTATAAAATCAATTTGAGCAAAAAAACAAATAATAAATAAATAAAAGTAAAAATCGAAATAAGAACTGTGGGCAACGTGAGGTCTCAGGATCGAACAGTGCAATGCTAGATCAGATGGTAAATTATAGCTATAAAAAACGACACGGGTGTTTTTGATGAACGCACGTAAACCTCAGCATTGTTTGGTTCATTGGTTTATTCCATTTTTTTTTGTTAGGCTTGAACTTGACATGGTCTCGCAATATTGACAAACGATGCTTTGATCAACGATGATCAAGTGGTGGGTGAAATAGTTGGCTCTGAAGGTAATAATAATAATAAATATGAAAAATGATGGTTGGGAGAAAAATAAAGACCCTCATTACGTTTCGTTTTCACACACTTTAATCATGACAAGAATCCTTGTAGTATACACGTTTTTCTTGATTCCTGCAACTGTCTCCCGTTCTACAGGTAAATGTCATGCAACGTGAAACACTAGGAAAAGCCCAGAGGTACAGCGGTAGCTATGTGCAATGCTCATTGCTCATTGCTCATTGCTTATTGCTCGTTACTCGTTGCTCATTGGTAGCTGTTGAAACAAAAAAGCGACTGCAACAGCGACAGCGACAGATCTAAAGTGAACTGTTTTGTGGCTGCTGGTGAACAATTAATATTATGGCCAGTCTGGCTAGTCGGCCTAAATATTGAGCTTGTTCCAAGAAGTTTTTTGTTTTTTTTCAAGTTGTTCTTTCTGGATATTGCAGCTGCTCGATTATACTGTAGTTGCAGTTTGATTCAGTTTGGTTTGTACAATTCTTTTTTTTTTTTCCAATTTTCTTTTGGGGCCTACTTTGGCATATATCTATCTGAATTGCTCTGCTTGACTGATAACCTGAATCTTTCAATTGATCTGATTCACTCTGGCTCATGCAATTTGCATTGAACCTAACAACTTCTAGTAGTAGTTGGGCTCGTGTAATCCTTTTTAGATTTTTCACGTTCATGAAGTTCGGGTATATTCAACTCATTTAGTTTATTTGGTTTATTTGGTTTATTCGATTCACCGAGTTCACTTGGTTCATTTGGCTCATACAATCCATTTGATTCAGTGTGGCAAACATACAAACTAGAATATGATCATGAACAAGCGCATACGCATATGCCGAAAGCCTAAACTGCAGCTAATTGTTAGAAATATGGATACGTATAACTTTACCAAGCTAATCTGGCCCAAGAGTAGAAGGAAACTTTCGGGCCCTTCCCGTATATCATGTAGAAAATAGAGATTTTGCTCGTATTTTTGTTGATGATTTTTTTTTTCAATTTTTTTTGGCCAGTGTTTTGTTGGTGAGATTTGAGCTCGATCTAAGCGATGTGAGCTATGTGAGTGCAGCCAAGATGTTTAGCGGCACGGCACTCCCGTACGGCATAGATTTAGTGTGTAAACTACAGACACTGCTAACCCGTAGAACTTGGTGATAGAAGCCATGTGTGCATCTAGAGAATCCACCCACAGAAATTCATATAACCAAACAATCGAAACAATCGAAACAGTCAAAACACACACACACGGAGCCACAGGGCCCCACCACAAATTTCATATAAATTGATCAGAATGAGCGTTGTGGGCAGCACTGGGAAGTGAAAACGTTCTATTTCTAGAACACAGCAATGGTTGCAAGATCCTAGGCGGGCAGAACTAATGCGTAGACTACATCAAGTTGTACGTCCAGAGTGACCCGATAGGCCCAGCTCAAATGGCACCTCCCGTAGAGCCGCGGTGTACAGTATGTAGACTGTAAAGAATCGTGTATCATGCATTTTTCCAACACACAGCGCTTGGGAGAGAGAGAGAGAGAGAGAGAGAGAGAGAGAGAGAGAGGGAGAGGAGGCGGCAGCGGCCTACTTAGAAGCCGTCCGTGGCAACTGAAATCTCGGATATCTTGAGATCTCATAATCAGCAGTATCTTTATGAGGCACACGCATGCAAGATCTACTGGATCTCGTCAAAAACAAAATTAGAACAGAACACACATCGAGATTTCTTCACAAGACTACTCGAGCATCCGCGTATATACCTATAGGACACGCCCACAGATTTCAAGCAATTTAGAGCGGTCCCCAGCCTAAACATGATGGCCGTAGGCGTCTAACCAGTCGAGTCTACTTGAAGTCTTTTTTGGCGTTCTCTTGACCATGATGTCAGGATCTCTTTGAATACGTTAGCCTTTGACCTGCAGAGTAGACAACTGGGCAGTGAGCATTGCTTAGGTTGCGATCACGGTCGGTCAACAAGATCCAGCCAGACACAACTGCTGCAGCCCTCTCCTCGCTCCAGTTCGAGAATCATGGTGGCTATACCGAATGGGACTCTTAACTTTCTCTAAACCTTAGTAAAACCATGGTATTTCCCCTTTTTGAACTCTTTTCTCCAAACTCTTCTCTTTGAACTCTTCTTTTGGAACGCTTCTTTTGGCAGTCCCCTTTTTTGAACTTTACCATTTGTATTAAGTTTATAGAGCAAAACCCGTAAGAAGAAAACCACAATGCAGCTGACATCTAAGATTCGCGAGTCGCAACTGTAAAGTTCGATCTTGCGAGGTTGCTTGAGGTTAAATAATCCCAAATTAAATCCATTGCAAAGCGAGACTGGGGCCTATTGAGAATCTGAGATCTCTCAACTGCAATACTGTGTCAAATTGCATCCAAGTTGTACCGTATCGCTACAGATCCCATGAACCTTGCACAATGTACAATGAATCCTGCGCACGACGACGTACACCGGCGCAGTCGTTGTTGCGAGAACCGTACTCACTCGTATAATGCATCAGGAAACAGGCTAAAGCTTGGTTAACGTTTGTGCAAAGCCTTGAACTTCCATGATTCATCATTGGTGTTGGCACCGATGAACTTTACAGGCGACGGGATCATCATTGAGTCTAGCATAGGCCTAGCATCATTCCAGCATGAACCAGCATGAACTGGCATTAACGCCAACAACTTCTTCAACAGAAACAGTACGCAGCTGCATGGTAAGCACTGCCAGCAACGCCAACTGGCCCCGGGTAAGTGAAGGAGGAGCTAGCCTGGGCTATACCTATCCATACACATCTCCACAAAATCAGGTAAAAAGTGTTACCAATAAGAGGTCGATATAGCTATAGTATCGTTTATACTCGCGCAGCTCGTTTTGCAGCGCAAGAAGCATGGCGTAGAACTTAGGCTCCGTTTGTTTGTTTTCGCTGAGGTTCATGGTTCATTGGATCCATGGATCGTGGGTAAGATCTCCTCCTCTACAGCCAATAACTATAGCTCTATAGATTCAGCGAGACCAGTATCTGCTCGTTTCTACACTCGTACGGCTGAAGATACTAATAATATTAATAATTCAATAACTGGGTTCTACGGCTAAGGCACAGCAAGGCTTCTAAGCACTGACATACCACCCGCAAACTGATCATCAACCGCTCTCTTGACTCGTTAACTTTGGTTTCGACTCTCCTTGACGAGTAGCCTACTTGGTCTTAAAATGTCTCTTTGGCCTCAAATTCTAAAAAAAAAAAGAAAAAAAAAGAAGAGAAAAAAATAAATAATATGAAATAAATTAAGAAAAACTATATATATATCTTTGCTAGCCACGATATCAATTCCAATTGTTCAAAAATTCTTGAGAGGGTCGTTTATTTCCTTCAAAGCAGACCATTCTTTTCATTCAACGCCGGGGCCAATTCTTTACGAAGCCAACATTACTCACAAAAGTCAATGATGTCAAAAATGACCTCAATGTCCACAATGCCATCCCTCTCAGATGCTCACAGCTACTCACACAGCCTTTCACACATGGACTCGCTCTCTGACTTGCACTACACAAACAGCACACTGCCACATTCGCTCTCTTCGCTTGCGCTTCCACAACTACCAAATTCAAACCACACACGCAGCAACAACAGCCCACTTCTATCTGCTGCCTCGACGACAACATCCCGCTACTCGTTCGAGTTTCTCTATTCTGACCTGTTTCTATCTGACCTAAGCTTAAGCCTGAGCCTTGATACTGATCCGTTTGCTCTCAAGTCAATAGAAGGGTTTAGGGAAGCTGAGGACGAGGAAGAGGACGAAAAATACATGATGGATATGCTGTTGACTGCACCGTCACCAGTATTGCCATCGTTACCAGAAATACAGTCTCAGTTCCAGCATAACCAAACTCAAACTCAACCTCAACCGCAATCGCAATCGCAATCACACACTATCTCGGTGGACGTCACAAGCGTGCCCGACCTTGTATCTTGCAGCTACCAGTCCACAATCGCCTCGATCCGCTGTTATCATCCCAGCAACAGCAACAGCTGCAGCCAAAACGCCTATCACAGTGCCAGTACGAACCAGAATCCAAGCAGCAGCAGCAGCAGCAGCAGCAATAATAACAACTACTACAGTACGAGTAGCGAAGGCGAATTCGAGTTCGAAGAAGAAGAAAAGGAAGAGCTGAGCAATTCATTCGACGAGTACAACGCAGAAGAGCTGGACAAAATGATCTTTCAAGAACGAATAGATTTGCAACTGACCAAGCTGACGCTAATTGATCCCATCCTGAGCGCAGTGAGCAGCAGAGGTAAACGGTGCTAGACGTCGACAGGCAATAGCAGTATATTGGAAGGTGTTTCAAACAGCTGAATCACTTGACGATATTTTGTGGAGTGTTGTTTGTTATGATCTTATTATTACTATTATTATTATTGCCTACTATATACAGTAGCCAACTGCAGTAGAGCTCGTGATCACGATTCCTGGCACTTTTGGAGTCAGTTGAGTCTCCGGGCCTACAAACCCACAGGTATACAGCTCTCTACACTCTAAAGAGCTTGTCTTCATATTTAGGACCTGCTGCTGCTGTGTGAATTTGATATTTTGATCAATATCAATATTGATATCAATTTTGAACGAACGAGCGACCGAACGAACGTATCTACTTACGCGTCGCCCTTTTCTTATTATTTTTGTTTTGTCATGTGTATACCATGTCACGGTTTCTTATAATTAGCTACCAATGTCAATGTTTTTTTTTTTTTTTTTTTTTTTTTTTTTTTTTTTTTTTTTTTTTTTTTTTTTTTTTTTTTTTTTTTTTTTTTTTTTTTTTTTTTTTTTTTGATTTGGACTTTGCTTTTCCTTTTTTGGTTCTTTTTTGGGGTACTTTATCTGCAAAATTGCTCACTTAGGATTAGTGTTGAAAGACATTAAAAAATATGCATCTACATGAAGTTAGACTCGACGAGACTAGACTTGAGCTGGGCTAAACTAAACTAGACTGAACTAGGCTAGCTTAGCTTAGCCTTCTAGGGTCTTCAAGATCCAGTTTTCAGTAGAGTATCCGGTTGAGGTCCTGTTGGGCGTCCAATTTTATCTATAAATCGTACCGAGCAATGATGATATTTTTTACCACAGTAGTAAGATATATATGTATGTATGTACATTTTGGTGTCATTGTGTCATTGTGTCATTGAGCAGAGCAGAACTGCAGCTGCTTGAGACGTGCTGTCCAATCAAGCGGGCACTTGATAGGTTTGACATTTTGGCTCTAAGTTTTCAACAGAGCATTAGTTCAACGCATCGTCGAGCATAAAGTCTCAGCTCGTATTGACTATCAGCCTCTTCACAAAGAGACTAGAGGAAGTGGAAGAGGATGATGAGGAGGATGATGAGGAGAAACTTGCAGATGCCTGATGAACTAACTTTGGAGAAAACTAAAAGAGATAGAACAGACAAATAACATGATGAACACAGGCTCGCAATTACGATGAACTAGTGGTAAATTATTGTAAACTATAGCCTGCTGCTACTGCTGCTGCTACGGTTGAGTCTTTCGATAGTCTACATAAAATCGGATACAGTGAGTCGCGAGAGACCAGCAAACACTCCTCTGGATAGTGGCTGATATAGATACAAGGATAGTCCAGCAAATACATGGATATGTCGACTCTTGTGCTGTAAGCTGTACATGCAGCAGAGCAAGATACCACCACCATGACCACTACCATCATCTACCTACCTATTTACCTTGAACCATCCGTCTCTCCGCGATAGGAGGTGAGGCGCACGCGTGTTAGATTCTTAATATTGTTCAAAACTAAAAAAACGAAAAAAAAAAACGTAACAAAAAAAGGAAGCGAGAAAGCCCACATAAAAACGGCTGTAGCCCGCGCATTGAGAGAACAAAGGAGGTATCATTTTAGAAGAAAGACGACGCACGCACGTACGTACAGAGACATTCACGTACATATACACACGCACCAATTGTTCGTTCGTGGGTTAACAAGCGAGAGAGAGAGAGAGAGAGAGTGAGTGTGTGTGTGTGAGTGAGTGTGTGTGAGTGAGTGTGTGTGCGTGCGTATGTGTATGTATTGAGATAGAAGAGAAGCTTTTAGAATTAGATTTCTTTATTATTTTTTTTTTGAATTTTAACAATAATAAACAATCAACAATAAACATTTTGAATAAATCGCAAGCTTAAAAGAAAAAATAAAATACGCCAAAACGCCAAAACGCCAAAAGAGAACACGTACATGAACCCTAAACCAAATAAAATAAGACAAAAATTAAAGCTTAAAACGAGTAGCCAACAGCGAGAAAACTGGCTCCCAAAGATAACCAGCGATGGCTACTAGAAGCAAAAGCCTTGAGATCAAAATAAAATAAAATAAAATAAAAATAATAATAATAATAAAAGTTACCCATCAACTTTTGAGCCTTGCCTTCTCTCTCTCTCTCCCTCTCAGCCTTGCTTGCTATACCGTGTGATTAAGGACCTCAAGACACCCATGCCCATATGTCATCATCATCATTATCACATCATCATCCTTGTAACCCAAATCGCAATTAACAAGCTTGAACTTGCTCAACAACCCCTTGCTCAATTTAAACCGTGAACAGTGAACACACACACACACGCACACACACCCTCAACCTCAACCTCAACCTCATCCTCATCCTCATCCTCATCCTCATCCTTGCAATTGTATGCGTGTGCTCCATTTCGTGAAGAAATTCTACAATTCCAAGGAGTAACGTACACATACATGCCTGCACTATTTGCCTGCCAAGCTCAGACCTAACCAGAGCCTCTGCCTCTGCCTCTGCATCAACCTCAACTTCAACTTCAACTTCAACTTCAAGCCTTTTTCCTGCAAAACTCTCATAAAGTCTGCATCACAATTGTGTCTCATCAAATTTGACAGTCCCTTCGTAAAGCCCATAGCCAAACCAATTGCAAGGTTGAACTATCTGCTAATATACTTTGATTTTGATATATTTTTTTGTTTTTTGTTTTTCATACATGCAGTACAACCGTAGTCCTCATCCCAAATCCTAGATATATGTTCTTTTTTCAAGTCGCAATCATATACAATTGCAAGACTTTTTTTGCAAGGTTGAACTAGCTTTTGGCAAGATTGTGTGGCGTTCTCTTCTGTGCGTTAATTGCATCCAGACCTAGGTCCCATTGAGTGAGGTTGCTGTATTGTTGATGGAGTGCTTTTACGGAGTGCTTTTACCTTCCTGTATTGAGTAGACTAGGTTGCTGTTCAAAAACTTACCATTCATGAACCGGAAACTTACCGGAAGCTTAAGTGACCTACTTGATCTAGAAACTCGCGTCTTTGATAGTCTCAACAACCTTATCAGCCTATCAAATAATAATGACTTGAACGACACTATCTTAGCCTTTGAGCAACGAAATGCCTAGCTATCAAGTGGTACCGAGTTTACTAACATGTTTTTCCACTGGTAGTCTAGCCTTTGGAGTATAGTTGTATACTATATCACTGATTTGCTCAAGCCAGTCCTTGTAATCATGAAGTGCTCTTTTTTCCATTAATTATTGTTATCAATCCTTGCAACTATGGGCTGGCCCTATGATATTGCTTTACCGTGCAGTGCTTTTCTGTGCAGAGATAACAAAAAACGTCATAATCACAATAGACTACCTAAGCCTAGTCTATAGGGGAACTAAAAAGATATAAATCATGACAGGTTTTACAGTCAACCGACGTTCAAGTACGAGTATAAGTGAAAATAAACGAAAATACAAATAAATAAAATTAATTCTATCAAAAAGTAGTAGTAGAGTCGAGGTGATTTCGAATCCCCATTCTACCCCTTTCCAATCCACTAATATATTACTTAAATTTTTTTTTTGTTCAGCCGCTCAAAATCTCAAAAGGGCTGCAACATACTCAATATGGAACACTGTTTTGACTACAGTATAGGTATGTCACTGAAATAAAGATTCAATAATATGACCGTGACCGTGACAGTAACCGCAATTATGACTATGGTGATGGCCATGACTATTACTAGAAACATGAACAAAAAAAAGGTGCTGCAACTTACTCGTCTCTTTACGCTATCAACGACGACCGCTCGGAATGCATACACAATTGCCAAACAGGTATATGCCTATAGAGTGTGGTGGTTTTTCATAACCGCACCGGCACTTCTGTACTACATGGCTTAGCTTGGACAAATAAATAAATAAGAGTAATGAATTTCTAGATTTGATTGGGAAAAGCTCAATAAAATGCTTGATTGATTTCGTTTTCTTACACACAAGCTCTCTTTTAAAAAAATCTATGTCTTCTATTTTCAGGCTTAGAGAGAAACAACAATTCACAATCTCAAAAAGCTGGGGAGGACTGGATGCTATGAATGGTCTGTAAAGTAGTACTTATCACACCATGATTGCATCAAAAAAAAATAAAAAGGCTACTTGAGGTTCAGGGTCAATTGTAAACTTGATAGAAGCAAAGAAAAATATGCAAAGAGACTTTGGCTTAACTGCCTTTGCTTCTATCGGTCTGACTACCTTTGATCTGGTTTGTAGCTGTTTTTGAAAGTTAAGAAATTTTGGCATGATAGTTTCATATTCAGTTGCAAAATGATTTATTATAATAAGAAAAAAAATAGGTTTAAATGAATTTGTCTTCTCTTATTTTTTTCTAGATGTTTTGATAAAAGCTGTTTGGTCATAGTCATGAAAAGTTAAAGACAAACTCAGCAGTAACTGGGACCTTTTTTTTTTGCTGTAATCTGTTATTTTTTGAGTTTCTTTCATAGCTTCTTGAAATCTTTCATCATTACCTTACTCATGCTGCTTTGCTCAGAATTGCAGTTTATCTCATTTTTTTGCTGCTAGTCATGTACTATCAAGTGTGTAGACATGATGTTAATTTTAAAAAAAACTTTTGCTATCTCAAGGCTGATGCAATCAAAATTTGTCTTTTGATCGGACGTTCAACCTACTAAACTATAGATATATGAGATCAGGCAAACACTTTTCATAAATTTAATATCCTCGTGTCATAATTTACTATGTACTATTTCAACATGTGAAAACATTGTCCAGGGGACATCCCTTTCTCTGCAACTGTCCTGTTAGCATCAGAACTGTTCTATTTCAAACCTGATGTTGGGATTTAGAAATCTATGTCAAAGAAATGTTCCTTTTGAACCTTGATCTGATATCTCAAATGACATACGAGTTTACAGTAAGCACTCATAGTAGTGGTTGCACTCTATATTAGATCTGAGATTTGGTTATTTTTTGAAGTTTTGGAGAGTTCATGGCTATTTGAAACTGTAAGTGTCAAACTAAAAATACATGGCGCCAAGTTTTGGAGGGTCCAAAAAAGATTTCATGTCTGTATTATACTCTTCTGACAAATGATTAATCACAAAGAAATGTTTCTTCACCACGCAAGCTTTTTCTAAGCACGTTGTGCTAGCTTTTCATAAAAAGTAGACTGTAAAGAAGCCCTTTTCTTATTATAATTTTTTGATTTGATTATCCAACTCTACAAACAAACCGAAGAAGCTCTAAAATGAACTTATCGTATTTAATGCTTAAAACGCATAGCGTCCTTGAAACGAGCCATGAGGGCAACTACTGGTATAAAAGTACAGCAAATTTCAACTTATCTAGAAGCCTTTTAAGCTCAAACTTTTGCTCTAACGATTTAGTGGCCCACAAGTATTATTTCATTGCTATCAGTGCCTTTCTTGCCCTGTTCTTGAGCTTCCTGCACCAGTATACTGTTTACTTTGTGTACCATGACTGGCAGCAATTCCGAGATCTATGAAATTCTTTGTATGCGTGGTGCACCACTCAAATAAGAAACCTGACGATTTTTGATTTGACGTACTATTGCAGTTTTTTTTTTGAAAAAATAAAAAAAAATAAAGCTTCTAATTGGATTTAGTTCGATTTGACATGCTAAGAGTTCTAAGTCATTGCCCAAAACGGTCCGAGTAGTTTGCAACAAGCCTTTCCCCTGGTTTTATGACAGCAGGTTTTCCTTAGCGCTGTGTGGTTGAAAGACCGAAGGTTTTCTACAAACTCAGGGAGTGTTCCGACGCAATCGATGCACTACAACGCATACGATACAAGCAAGTGTAACTGTTCTTAATTAGACAAAACTTGAGATTTCGTTCTTCAGGGATAACTGGTTAGTACAATAAAAGTTGTTTTCACACTAAGCGCGGACAATAAAATGGTTTGTTTATGACAAGTCTATGACAAAATGGTCCATAGAGCAAATTCTTGCTTCTAGGCACGGAGCAGCGGTAAACATCACGGTGTCTACAAAATTGTCAAATTTAGGCACTCACCTTCCGCTTTATTAGTTAACAGATTGGAAGAGACATCTCACTCTTTTGATAGTTTCCTTTTCAGACTCCCCGCTTGACCCTTACTTGATACTCGAAGTCGCAAATTTCCTAGCTGATTTCTGCTTACATCGGAGCCCGTCTTATTGCTATTCAAACCACTCATAGTTCTCTTTTGTATCTTCACCATAAGCCAGCGTTACCTCCTTTTTTTTTTTTTCTTTCCTTTCCTTTCTAAGCGGGGTTTCTTCTATGAGCAATTGCATTTATGAAGAAACCAAAATTATCATTTCAGTCACCATACACTTGGCTTCAACCTTTATCGAATAATGAACAATCCGTTGCACCATGCTTTACAGCGCGTAACGCAAACGCCATACGCTCGTTTATTGAAATTTTCTTTGCTGAGGCTGGCTTTCGTAGCGGGGTTATCTTTTTTTAGCTTTTTGCCTGCCGCTCAGTTGCATATTGCCTTTGCTCCCGCGCCTCTTCTGCCGCAACAGAAATTAGTTCTCTTCGGATAGCTACCGGCTTATGCTAACAATAATAAGAAAAACTACCGCCTTATCTCGATCAAGCTATGAACGGTGAGCTGTGACGGCAACACTTGATCACGAACAGTGAAAGGTTAATGACAAAAGAAAAAAAAAAGAGAACAAATGTGTCGACATCGCGTGTAAGGGGTAATATCCAGTATTTGAGAATTGTCAGAGGCTTTCGAATAGATGTCAATCAGCGCAAGTAGCAGGTGTTAAGTCATATATAATTGTCCAAGTAGAACGACTCAGAGCGGGGATTGAGAATGGCAGGTTTATCATTGAGCAACAACATTAAGGCATGCACAGTTAATTTGAGGCAACAAAAGGTTGAGCGCCAAAAACTGGCTCTGGGAATCAAAAATCTAAAACGGTCCTGTGCAATGATGGCAAATACTTATTGGCTCACTCTATATCAATTGCGTTGTCAACGAGTGGATTTGAATGTGTCACAGACTCTGATTGACTCGAATGTTGAACGCTCACGCTCACGCTCAACGAGTCATTAGTCTCTCTTGGTAATAGCACCTAATAAAACGACTCGGCAAAACGACTCAGCAAAAACACCTGGTTAAGACTCTTCATATCGTCTCTCAGTCAAGACCCTTTCTACACTTTCTGCCTTTTTGTGATGGAAAACCTAGAGAATTCATGTACGGCTGACCATAAAACGCCCATGACGTAATAGTGCACTTATGTTTGTAACTATAGCAACCACAACCAGACTCTAATACTCTCGTTATATACCTAAATGTACACGCTTAGCCTAAGCCATACCTGAGCCAGCCAATCATATGCGAACGAATTTAAATTTGTCCTCCAGCGCGCTTCGATGCGAGGAAACTTGCGAAACGAAACGAAGTCGAGGCTTGAGCCATGGCGCCTGGCACTGGCAGTTGGCACTTAAGGCCGTGAGCTGTGTATCCGAAGCGATGCCGTGGCAGTGGCTTCTACTTATTTATAAGAGAGCATGTTTGTCTTGTTCTCCTTCGACTTTTTATTTTATACAGTCTCTTTTAGTGTGTTTGGTTTCTTTCAGAACAAAAAATTATTCATTTTTTTGAATTTTTATTTTTCACCTTCAATTAGTCACCGGAAACGATGACTCTGCCAGAAAGAAGCAAACGATTCCGGGGCAAAAACTTGACTAAAGATGAAAAATTTTAAACTTTTTCACCTTTTTTTACAACACTCTAGGCCCTCACTTTGTATTTAAATTCTTCCTCTTCCTCTTCTTTTTTTTCCTTCTTCTCCTTCTCCTTCTCTCAACTTCTTTTTTATATCTACATACATACACAATGACTGAAACTAACGGTGCTTCCGCTTCTCCTGCCCCCGCAGCAAACCCAGCAAGCGAAGAAAACGTCCCAGTCGGACCTGCCGTAGGTGCCCCACGCAACCCATACGGTCCTCACCCAGGCGACTATCTCTCCAATGTCTCGAACTTTCAGCTCATCGAGTCAACGCTGAGAGAAGGTGAGCAGTTCGCAAACGCTTTCTTCGATACCGCCAAGAAGATTGAAATTGCCAAGGCCCTCGATGACTTTGGTGTCGACTACATTGAACTCACTTCGCCTGCTGCTTCAGAGCAGTCTCGCCTGGACTGCGAGGCTATCTGCAAGCTTGGGCTCAAGGCCAAGATTCTCACTCACATTAGATGCCACATGGACGATGCTCGGTTGGCAGTGACTACCGGTGTCGACGGTGTCGACGTCGTCATTGGCACGTCTCAGTTCCTGAGGCAATACTCCCATGGAAAAGACATGAACTACATTGCCAAGTCTGCTGTCGAGGTTATTGAGTTCGTCAAGTCACACGGCATTGAAATTCGATTCTCTTCCGAGGACTCTTTTAGATCAGATCTTGTAGATCTTCTCAACATTTACCGCACAGTAGACAAGATTGGTGTCAACCGAGTCGGTATTGCTGATACCGTCGGCTGTGCCAACCCAAGACAAGTCTACGAGCTGGTTAGAACTCTTCGATCAGTTGTTTCTTGTGACATTGAGTGCCACTTCCACGATGACACTGGCTGTGCCATTGCCAATGCTTACACTGCTTTGGAAGGCGGTGCCAGACTCATTGATGTCTCAGTTCTGGGTATCGGTGAGCGAAACGGAATCACCCCTCTGGGTGGTCTGATGGCTCGTATGATTGCTGCCGACCGTGACTACGTTTTGTCCAAGTACAAGCTGCATAAGCTGCGAGACCTGGAAAACCTGGTTGCAGAGGCTGTCCACGTTAACGTTCCCTTCAACAACCCCATTACTGGTTTCTGCGCCTTCACGCACAAAGCGGGTATCCATGCCAAGGCCATTCTTGCCAACCCCTCTACATACGAAATCCTCGACCCCTCAGACTTTGGTCTCACGCGATACATTCATTTCGCCAACCGTTTGACTGGCTGGAACGCCATCAAGTCTCGTGTTGACCAGCTTAACCTGAATCTGTCTGACGACCAGTGCAAGGAAGTCACCAACAAGATTAAGAAGCTGGGAGATATTCGATCACTCAACATTGACGATGTTGACTCCATCATCAGAGACTACCACATGCAAGTGTCTACACCTTTGCTGCGAGGAATCGACGACAGCGCTGTTGAGCCTGCTGCTAAGAAGGTCAAGACCGAGGCCGAGGCCCCTGCTACTACTGAGTAATCAGTTCAAAGTGGCAGCAAAAACAACAAAACAAAGCGGTAGCGACATTTTCAGCAGTTGCAAGATCATGTATGACAAAAGCTACGGGAACGATAGTGAATTTTGGTGTATCAAATGTGTATACTGTGTATAACTGGATAGACTGCAGTATTTTATTATATTTTATTTCAATGAGCTTAAGCTTGACTTATAATGTTTATGGAATCTTTTAAATGCCTAGAGAAATGCTTACCAGTGAATAATGCCACCGAACTTTGCCACTGAACTTTGCCACTGAACTTTGGTAACAAATTGAAACCGCGCCCTAAGGCCTTGACCGAGACCGAAACCGAGACCAGTAAATAGCCCTTGCCCTGTATATTTTTACAAATCTGAGGGCAATTTTAGTCAGTCACATGACTACCACGTCAGCCGTGCGCTAACTTTGGCGTGGATACAAAATTCTTGACTGCCTCTGGCTCTCCTAATGAAGCCATGGTGAAAGTGCTGAGTAGCAAGTTCTACGGCTAGATTTTGAAGACTCATTTTGAGGATATGTTGTTTCCCAGGCTATTGAACCAGATTTACATTTCGTACCGACATGAATAATATCCAAGGTCTACAAACTCGAGTAAGGTTTGATTTCGATTCAATTTATTTCAATACAATTCCATACAATACAATACAATACAATACAATACAATACAATTCAGTTCAATTAAGTCGAGTTGACTTCAATGGCTATTTGTTATGTAATGCCTTGCACTTTCAACCAAATGGCTAACTGGCGTAGTTTAGAATCAGACGCTCTTTCTCAACAGTTTTCCGGTAGATAGTTGGCGGGGCTTGAACTCTACTTTTGATCTAGGAGGAGGAAAAGCAGTCAAAAAAACTCACACACACACACACACGAATGTTGCACCATTGATATCCTATTTAAATTCGCCTATGTGTATTGGTGCCCGTACCACACTGGTGGCCACACTGGTGACACCACCCACCAATTCCACCTTGCTAAAGTCTCCTGTACATGTCGTGTGCTCATACCATTCACATTCAACCATACACTAAATCCTTTGACGTGTATAGCAAAACGAAAAAAGAAGAATCTGCCAGTGGCCATATCTCTCTTGTAACAATATTCAATGAGTGTTTGTTTCAATGTCATTTTAGGCTCATTTTAAAATCACGACGACAGACAGAGCAGATCACGATACGTTCGGTCTATCTATCTCATTACAAACAACAGCCTATCGATACTTTAGCTTTACTTTTTTGTTTCTTTATTATTCAGTTTTATTTTTTCTTCTTTCTTCCTGAATTGTAATGTACACATTGTCCCTAGAGGCATTGAACCTAACAGGCTTTCTATAGAACAACCCCTCCCAAACCCAAACTCAAGGCCTAGCTCACAATCGACACAAATGAAGGTGTGCTGAGCTATACTGGGCAAATTTCAGTTTCATGGCATTCTGATCAACGACGACGACGACGACAACAACAACGACGGCTACGACAAAAACAATTGCGACGGTTACGGCGACGAAATGCAGCAGGACCAATCTGTACTTTCATCTCCACATGTATACTGTAATACAGCTGGCAACCAGATCGAGTTCAAAAGCAAAAGCAAAAGCAAAAGCGAGAGCAAGTTACTGACCACGTTATTCAAACTCCAGCTGGCTCTGTACTCTACGGTTTTTATTGCATATTTCATATGGCGCCAAGTTCTAGCAAATGTTCTGCTGCCGGTTGTTGTCGGTTTTGTCATGTATCAGTATGTGCACATGGTGACCGATCGCGATTGCAATGACGTCCAGGCGATTACAATTGCGGGTTCGAGGCATGGTTATATCGCATGTGAAAGCGAGGCCCAAGTTTGTGAAAATGGTCAAAACGGTCAGGCTGATCAAAATGGTCAAAGTGCTACGGCCGAAACATCTGGGACTCAATGTCCTTTGAAAGGAGTATATTCAACCAACACGAAAGCGTTATTGCCAGATTCACAGTCGCATCCGCACTCATTGGATGGCGTTCATCAACATCTGCTCCAAACAACAATTGCAAACGTTAAAAACCAAAACGGCACTGATATCGAAACCATGAACAACAACGGCCATTTGCAGTATGGCCACGAAGTTTTGGCCATCGATTTCGCTGACAGTTTTGCCAAAACCTCAGTTTCTAACAAACTGCTCGAGTCTCCTGCATCATCAATGTTTACCCACAGGTCTGGGAATTCTTTAGATTCAATCAAGTCGTTGCCATTGATTGATTGTTTATCGGAATCAAAAGTGATGTCAAAATCAAAATCGTCTCTTGCCTCTGCAGCTATACCGCCGTCGTGTAACTCAAAGTCCGACATAAGCCTCAAATCACCACGTACAATTTCACCTGTGGTTGAAGGATTTGTTACAGAAACTGGAGCTGTTGGTTCTGGTGCTGGAATCAACTTGGCCAGATCAAAATCTGAGAATAACCAGCACTTTAGCCATAAGCTCTCGCATTACCATATTTCCCAACCCATGACAGCAGCCGAGCTGGGTCATTATATTCGAATTGTGCGGCAAAACCTAAGACACACTGATACAAAGTCGACGCGGGCTAATGGAAAAAACTCATACCACGGGCAATATAGATACGACGACGGCTTGAAAATGCAGCCGCAATTGCAAATGCAAATGCAAACGCAAAAGGAAACAAATATTGATAAGGATTACTATTGCAATTGTAGTCATGTTTTGAATGCTGAACATTTCAAAAATTTCAGCTTTTCAAATTCGAATCTTTCAAACGTCAACACCAAAGACAAGCTAGCAAACTTGAAATCATACCAAATTCCGAAAGGAAAAGTTGCAATAATAGCAGGAACCATTGCAAATAAATTGATGGAGCTGGATCATGGAAAGTTTCAGTATCATCATCATTATCAGGCTCGAGTGGTAAATGTCAGGGATAGATGCCAATCGCAATGAAAGACTACCTCGTAGGTTTTCTTTTCATCTCAATTTTTTTATGGACAAGTTTGAGTCCTTTCTCCATCTCTGACCCTCATTTTTTTTTATTCTTCTTTCTAGGCACACTATTGATAGAGAGCGGTTAGTCAAACCGATGAAATTGGTATGTGCCAGTGCTGCTGCCCGTGGTTTTAGGAGACCCGGTGACAAAGAATTATCAGAACCCAAGTGGCTAAGTCAGGCTCTATGAAATTTATCGAGTTTTATTCGATAAACCGTATGTTGTTTTTTTTCATTTTTAAATTTTTTTTTCTCATGTAATTCTTTTTAAAATCGGTCCAAGAAAGAAAGAAAAAAGAGCGTGATTCATGATCCTTACTGTTCATTGTCTACTTAACAATTGCCAAAAAAAAACTAGATGCTGGTCTAAAAGCATGACAACATTGTGTATTGGAGGAAAGAAAAAGCTACAGACAAAATCTGGTCTCAAGTAAGTATGCTGCAACAATGTCGACTAAAAAGCGGTTTTCACTCAAGTATATAGCAAACCATACATGACACAAAATGTAAGGAGCTTTGTTCTGATCTGAATTGTTTTGAACTCGTTTTTTTTTTTTTTTTTTTTTTTTTTTTTTTTTTTTTTTTTTTTTTTTTTTTTTTTTTTTTTTTTTTTTTTTCTTTGCTACAGGTATAAAAGCAAGGCTTCAAGGGGACCCGATACTTTTGCTCTTGTTTCTTTTAACGTTTCTTAGAAATTTTTTGAAAATTAACACAGGCTCCCTCTTCTGAAATTTTGATATTTTGATGTTTTGAGAAACCAGTGCTGTTTAAATTCTTGATGTATGGCCGGGGTTGCAAGGAGGCATGTCTGGTGTCAAGAGTTAAGAGCTAAGAGCTAAGACTCAAGACTCAAGACTCAAGACTTAAAATTCAAGACTCAAAATCTAATGCTCAAGACCCTAGATTCAAGACTCAAGATTAAAGATTAAAGATTCAAGATTCAGGAGTCGAGAGTCGAGATTCGAGATTCAGGTTTTGCAATAAAAAGCTGTACAGTGTACTTCATGATGAATGGAAGCACTAAATTCACTTTTATTGAATCTTCTGGTCTCTTACAAGTCCTATCAAACTTGGCACCATTGTGTTGCCTGATTGGTTTTGAGAGAATTAATTGGACTTCAAATTGCCATTTCTCTCTCTCTCTCTCTCTCTCTCTTACTTTATCACAGCCCTATTATTACTAGCCTTACAAAGTGATACTCGAATTCAGATGATTTCATTTTCAGGAGATCAAAAAGAAGACCTTCTAAAGGACTTTGAACCTCAAAACTTTTGGAAGGTTCTTGGCTCTTCAAAAGTATCTTCTTTACTTGGATACATTGAGAAGCCCCCTAAAATATCGACCTTGAGCTTGAAAGGTTTACGATTGCAACATTTAAAACTTTGGTGATGCATCATCAAGCACAGTACATGGAAAAGATACAAAAATAAAAGATAAAGAAAAAGAGAGAAAGCCAAAATTAGCATGTTATGATAGTCATTTGCATTTGCAATTGCAACTCTTGCTTGGGCAAGTCTCGATGAGTTGCTCAAATGTGTGTACTTGCTGTAGTTGATAAGTTGCTCAATCGTTCAATTGTGTTGCACTGCTAAGTTTCGTGGCCGTGCCTCGTGGAAGTTACAGGTCCATCTCAATTATTTTAGTTATTAGTACGTACTGGTCTACTTACCTACTCATTTACTTGTTTACGATACTTTGTTTGCTAATAAATCAAAGGTCCTTGGCTTCTCATATGTAGATAAATGACTCTACACAGTTGAATCTAAGTAAATACATGCAATTATCATCTCATCTAACAGCTGCAGCAAGTTCAACTTTAGTACAATACAAAAACATGCGTATGGCCCAGTGCTGTTGATATCTTCTTTGAAAAAAGAGTGAATTGACACTACTGTATAACATCTTGATCCCGTCGTGAATCCATACCACATCTCACTGCAGTATGCTATATGATGTGAACCAGGTGTATTTCTCCATCATCAAAAGATAGATGACGAACCAAGCATATCGATACGATTAAGGATGCTATCTGATATATTGTATGTAAACTGAAAAAGAAAAACAAAGACACAGATTTAAAAAAAAAAAAAAATAATTAAAAAAAAACCGATGTGTCTCTTTCTTTTTGTTTTATTTGAATTTTATTTTTTACCTTTTTTTGAGGTCGTATCTGAGCCAACACTTTTTTTTTTTTTTGATAATTCGAGAGAAAACTAAAAGGTTCAAGGTCGACTGAGACTTCAAACCCAAGTACCGCGTGGACTAGCATTGTAGCTGGGTGATCTCGGGATCTACTGGCTAGGCTTATTTTGGGTGTCAACAGGTTTACAGGTTTACAGGTTTACAAGTTTACAGCTTTGCAGCTTTGCAAGTTTGCAAGTTTTCAGAAGTCAGTCTACTTGTTCATGTAGTCACTGGTTTACTCGGGCTTCTCAAGACCAAGCTTGATAGTTGAGTTCAAAGGCTCAAATTGAATCTTGAGCTTGTGAGCTATCTTATTACTTTATGGTGTTCGCATGCACTTTGTTCTTCTGCCTCTTTAGTATCAGTATGCTCGTTTATCTCGTAAATCCCATGATTCTTCATGATTCTCTATACTTATTTTTGATTTTAGGGATTCTTTCTTGCTATTTTTTTCTTTCCTCTTTGTGCAAAATATAACGGGCATTTGCGTCGTTTGAGGTTTTGTATTCTTGAATGGACCGCAGTAGACCAAGTGGGCTAGTGTCTTGAATCTGCCTTAAAATTTCGAGTCTATTTTTCACATTAGATATATTTGCAATGTTGAAACTGTGGTAAGTAGTAAATGAGGCAGGAATTCTTTTTTTTTTCTCTTGTTTTTTTTTTCGTTTTTTTGTCATATATATATATATACATTTTATTGTTGACTTTGCTTCTTGCGGATAGTTCCTGGTTTACTCTTAAGTCTTAAGACTCTACAGTTGAATCGTTCAAAGGCTATAAAACCTACTCAGCCCAAGAGTCCACAACAGGATTAAACATCGTACACATGCTACGTAGCCTATATCCCATAGACTACGGATGCAAAACAAGCTGCCTACATGAGCTTTTTAGAAAGACTGACTAGAAACGTTCCTTTTTTAAGTTGGCCAATCTAGCCCAATAAGCCCGATTGTGCCGTCTCATTTGTTGAACTCTGGATATGGATATGGGGTTTATGTCTTGATCCTACGTTCTTGGTCTTTGTTTTTTCTGTTCTGTTTTATAGCTTTTTGGTTTTCAAATCAACCACATTTAGTGTACTCACAAGTAGCTGAGCTAGCCCTCGTTACAAACATGAATACTTGTCCGTCCCTGTGAAGTACTGGCTATGATAACGGTAGATGGTTGCTTGGTTTGAAAAAAAAATAGCTTCTAGATGGTTAGAGTTGCAGTGCTTGCCTTTTCGGTGCGTTGTTACCAGAACGAGTTAAGTAATTTGCAATTAAGCCTTTATCCAGTCTGCTTTTGCCTGTACATCTGCCGAGATATATATATATAATTGGATTAAAAATCGGAAAGTAAAACAATTTTTGGCTCTCTTACAATAGGGCAAGCTCCCAACGGCTCACGATAAAACCTCAGAGTTTTCACCTGGACGCACGTAGTTTGGAGTTCGGGCAACTATACTAAGCAATCATGACTAGTACTATTGGGTAGAGAATCCAGAGCCTTGTTACCCCTATATATGCCATGGTAGGCATGGCGTATTCTGGGCTGGCCCGTCTTCATATATATATATAGTGCTATACTAAGCAGCTATGGGCTTCAGGACTGGCACAGTAATACACCGGACTTATCAAGCTTTTCGTACTGATGACAAAATTGAAACGAACAGACGGCGCAACAAATGTCAAAGTCTGCTCAACCGCCTCCTTTAAAGATGTACTTGAGTTTACGATTGTTATCAGAATCAAGGGCGTTGATGTTGATTTTGACTTAACATTTCGGAAAGGTTATCAGAAGAAGGACCTCTAGCTGTTGAATGGGCACCATGGAACTCTTCTGGTGTCGCGTTGTTTTACCTTGTTTTGCTCCCTCCGATCTAAATCTGCAGCCTCGGTTGTGTTTAATCCTAGGTTTTGTTGAGCGTTAACGTTGTAACTTGTGGAACACGATCATATGTGCCATTCAAATCATGTTCAGTTATAACTGGATTTCTTGAATACTCAGCAGGCAAGTCTAAAATCTAGCCTGATAATGCGCGGACTAGATTTGATCTTGATTCATAGGCTTTTTTTTGAGCCTCCAGTCCGCTGTAGCACAAAAAAAGAACCGAAATGAAGCACAGCTCAAAGACAAAGTTAGCTCGTCACCAAGACAGACTGGTTTGGGCCATGCCGCTCATTTTATTTTATTTTATTTCTTTCCCTGTTATTATTGTCGGTGCCAGTACCTGGTAGACTAGACCAAGTCCAAGTGTAGCAAGTGTGTTTAGTGTGCAACGTTCTAGATAATTTTAGCCCATGATCAATCAGGTTTCAACGGTACTCCTCCAAGCCCACCATCACATCACATGAATCACTAAATCGCTGTCTCTTATTATTCGGCAGGTACTTTGGTTGTAGAAATGAGGCTCGAGAGCTTCACTTCGAGAACAACCAAAATTCAAATAGCTGGGTTTCTGCTCAGGTTGGTCGGGTTTAGACTCGAGCACTGGTTGTGACTGGATTGATATTGTAATCCAGAATTTCACAGATATTGCATCTATAGGCGTGTACACAGAGCGTAGCTAATATCTGTAAGCTATAGCTAGCTCTAAGCCAATAAAGTAGCCTAGTCTAGGTGTTCCGCCACCGGTAGTGCCCGACGGCATTGCCCATTACTTCAATGACTGCCTCAGCCTGCTTCAAACAGCTTGGTTGCACTCGAGGCAATGAACAAATTGGATACACGCCTACTGCGCTGTGGTTTGCATGCTTTACAGTGCACACCCTCTCGCCAAGCTTTTGCATTCTACCAGATACCATCGGTCAAACAGATTTAGGTCACATCTGAGCTATCTTAATTACATGTCCCAGTTAGTGACAGTTGCTATTGTTGATGGGTGCGATTCGTGACAGTGATGGCGATGACTGAATCCACGATGTTCATGCTGATGAATTTTGAACAATCCATGCATGATGTAGAGTGGTAGTCGTTTTGAGTTGAGCCTAGCAATCCATATCTCTACCTGCTGACGATTTGGCAACGCCAACAAAACTAGCCATCGGCATGACTGACAAAAAAAAAAAAAAAAAAAAAGTATGCAATATTGCGCTGCTATAGGATCTACATGTACAGCATGTAGCGGAGTGTATACAAAATAAACGCAGAGTGACATGGAAAACTGCAGCAGAGACACTGCAATAAAACTGCTATAGGACTGCCATGAAAAAAGTGCAACAAGACCTCAACAGGACTGCGCGAGAAATGCACGAGAAATGCACAAAAGCTTGGGAGAAACTGCAAGAAAACCGCAGAGAAATGCAGAGAATCTTTCTAGAGCTTCAAAAATCCTAGGCTTGTGGGGCCTCCTTGAGCTTTACGGTAGCATTATTATTATTATGATTATTTCCAAGTAGCTCTAGCTCCAGCTCCGGCTCCAGCTCTAGCTCTAGTTCTAGCTCTAGCTCTAGCGACTCAGTTGATGGTGGCCTTTTATTCTTTCTTTTTTTTTCGTATGCTTGCCTATAACCACTCGTTTTGCTACATTGATAAAACACTCGGAATCCTTTGCTTTTTTCTCCATGGCTATACGATAACTATTTTTTTCTGCACTTTCGCCATATTCAAAAAAGCTCAAGCTCATGCTTAAGTTTTTTTTTGGGTTCAAACCTGCAGCCGGACGCCATCACTGTAAGACGGGCATGTGCAGTGACGGGCGCTTCCTGGTATCTCGATGCGAGGAGCATCAAGTGGGCTAGAGTCGTCGTCTCAGTAGACTCCATGTGGCTGTGGTTTCTCAAAACTTTACCAGATTTCACCTAGATTCAAGACACCAACGAACGGAGGCGCCAAAATGTTACAGTTGAATTCTAGCTTGGCCAACGTCTAGCTACTCGAAAAGATATCAGAAGAACGTATGCTTTCATCATGATCCATAAGCAAACAAATAGAAGAGGAAAACAAAAAATTACATGTCGTACATAGTTATAGCTTATGATGTTCATACAGCACCAAGATCAGTATTGCGCATGGTGTAGTAACTGGAAGGTCTATCTGGAAGGCGGCTATGTGAGCCTGAGGTAGGATGAATTCATCTGCGGTAGACAGCTGCACGAGACACTGGACCCTGGACTCTGGACACCACGTCGCGGCGAACGCATATAGGCCTACCCAATTTGAAGAACCTTGAAAAATGGCATTCTTTCTTTTTTTTTTAATTTTTTCACTAGACCATAGTCTTTCATTTCTTTCCCGTCTCATGTCGGCTTTTCAGCTCTCTAGAATCTACCGGACGACATCTGTGAGTATACCGGCATATCAAGTAGGCTACCAGCAGCATGCTTCCTACTGTATACATGCTATTACGTAGCGTCCAGTATTACAAGACATCCTGGCGTACTGCCTGAGAACGCCTATAGCCATGCTGGTGCACACTGCACATTGCACACTGCTTTTTAGACAAATACATGTATATATCTGGACGCTATGATACCTGCCAGATTGAAAACACCGGTCTATAAGACGCTACGGGAGATTTTGAGCGGTTCATCTGAGGGCCGGGTATTTGTCTAAATCTGTTTGCAAGTGCTTGTTTGCTCAGGCCTATCATTGACCAGTATCTATAATCACAGCAATCTGACTACTGCGTACGTGTTGATCTCGGTAGCTTGGATCTACTGTTGCATACCCAAAGACAATGGCCTACTACCAATGGACACTGTAGCATCTGTTAGCATTGCAAAATCTGTGGCGTTTGTAGAGACTTTGTGTAGATAGCGTGTCCGTGGTTAAATCTGGACTCTAAAGTATCGTTGCCATTGTGCCAAGGTACACGAGCACGGGTCATGGCACGAATTTAAGACGGCATGCCTATTGGTAGATATGAATTATCATACCAATTTGAATCAGCTGGAGGCCAACGTTCACCTCAAAGCTTGAGCGCGGATATGCTAGGACAAAAGCGCAGCTTTAACCGGACACTTGCCAACAAACTAGACGTACCACAAAAAGTCTACTGATGTCCCTGAATCCCCCTCAAGCGCAGACAGCAAGCAGCAACAACTGTTGACTGAGAGATGTGTCTGTACACTGCAACGAGCAGAGGGACCAATACAATAACAAAATGCTACATTTCGGAAATTGCGCCAAACCCCTTTCGAAGCGTTCGGGCAAAAGATGCTTGTGCTCTGGAAAAAATACGTGGCTATATTTCGCTATATTTCGCTATATTTCGCTACATATCGCTGCAATCATGAGAGGATTGTCAAGCGTGAAAGCGTCAGTGGCCGCTGATGATGGTCCCTGGTCTCTTGTTTGCACTCGGTCGCTCATTTGTACCTTCGTATAGAATACGAGAGGTCTATTGCTCACTACTATAAAAAAATATTGGCGCAGACTCCGACGCTGCCCTTTGGCTCCACGCCAGTCTAACGACATGCTACAGCAAGCTTATGCCCCACGGCCAGCTTGTGCCCAAACGCCAGACGTAGTAGCGGGCTGCTTATACTATAGCGGTGGCGGCTGTTTTCATCAACCAACACAAGACTTTCGCTTGTGTTGTCGAGAGCCTTGAAGCCTTAGAGAGGGGTCATGGGCCAGACTAGACTGGTCCTCCGGACTAGGCTTAGGCTAGGGCTGATTGGCTCTTGCGAAGGGACAGAAAGGCGGGGTCAGCAAATATCCGTTCTTGAGTCACTCAAATGCAACTTGCAACTTGCGACTTGAATATTAATATTCTTTTTTACTTCTTTTTTTTTTTTTTTTTGATTCTCTTCATATTTTTGGTTTTTGGTTTTATTACATGGCATTTTCTTTATATATATGTATCACTTTTTTCTCGCATTCCCTTCTCTTTTTGTGAATCTATTATTTCATTTCAGAGAAGAAACAGTCGACATCTTCTGCAGCAGTTGTAGAGACGCTCAAAATTAGAAGCACACTGGTCCATTGATAAAACAGGCGAAAAAGAAAGAAAAAAGCCATATATTGGAAAACGTAATAATAAAATGCTAAAATAGTCAAACTATTATTCAAAAGATATGAAATATAAAATAAAATAAAATAAAACAAAATAAAATAAAAACAAAATAAAATAAAACAAAATAAAATAAAACAAAATAAAATAAAACAAAATAAAATAAAATAATATAATATAAAATAAAATAATACACATGAAATTAAATCAAAAAGAAACGAGACCCTTGCTCGGTTTGAAAAAAAAAAAAGTTGGTTTTTTCTATTCGAGCTCTATTAGACGAGCCAAAACTAGTCTAGTTAGAGTCTAGTCCTACCCAGAGACTGCCGCACTCAAGGCTCTTTGAGATCTAGTCTAGCCGTTGTAGACCTTTCCTAATATATTGTGTGTGCTTTAGTGTGCGTCAGATCCTGCATGGTATTGCATACGTAGTATTCTACCCACACCAACGTGTGCACTGTGCATTCCTTTTTTTTTAGATTATGTACGGTAGTCGTCTACCAGACACTGGCTTTTTTCCACAATGGACGTTGACGATATTCACCGTGACTCAAGCTTAGGCATTTTATGAGTACTGGTACTAGCGCTAGAGTGTAGGCTAGCTACCGTAGATCTAAGCCCAGATGGACGTGTCTTGATATTTATGTCATCAGGGTTTGAAGGGGCAGATGAAATAGCATTTTTGTATTAGTCCTAACTTTTGTGTTGGGGACCCTCTAAGCGAGACCGCCTCAATATTTCTTCAAAGATCGTGAGCTTTGGCGTAACAGCCCCAGGCTTTCGGTTGTCCATGATTCAATGTGAGCTTTCAGTTGTGCCCCCACATGGTTCTTTTTTTTTTTCCTTCCTTTTTTTTGAGTATGGTGAAAGCCTTGTCCAATTTCGAGATCGATTGCAATATTGCTGATCTGTATAGTAGACCGTAATCTGCTATGGTGGCTAGCTACTGTTGATGTCGGGCGGAACGTGCACTTGCCGTTGAACTCCAAGATGGTGCAATGAGCCTAGGCAATAAGCGCCCCCACACACGAAACGTGATGCCCAATGGTTACACGACAAGATCGCGCAAGAGGAACAAGCGCAATTGGTGAGATTCAACAGATATCTTCTCCGCTGTTCTGTGCCAATGGCTACCGAGAGGCCCGCTGGAAATTGTAGATAGACCCAGTTTTGGGTTAGTACTGAAATACTGCTGGTAGTCCGTGACCACTGGCTGGGTCCCCTCTGGTCCTCTCTGAGGAGAAACTAGCGTAGTTCCAACTGGTATACCTAGCTAGATTACATCTAGTAGACTAAGTCGGTCTCCAGATCTGTAGTAACCACGGTCGGCAGTCTCCGACAGGGTCCAGCCTAGCTTCCCGTAGCTATGCGCAGCTAAATTAAAATTGCAACTGCTGGATGTGGCAAATATCGATAGCTATCTCATTGTTCAGGCTTACCGTAGCCCAGCAGCTCCAGTCCAGCCTAGTAGTCTACCTTGTAGCTAACCAGAGAGCCTGAGGAGACACGCGTATCACAATGTTACAGTGCCACAGACTTGGTTCTGCCCGTCCAGCAAACAACAAGACTCTAGGAGACATGGATTAGACTGGCCCATGATATTTTTCTCTTGTTTACAGAAGCAAGAAAACGAAAAAAAAACAAAAAATAAAGAGACGTAAAAACAAAATCTTCAATCCAAAAAGGAAAGAAGGTTGAAAGATAATAGCAAGCGCCAAAGAGAGCCTAATGCCGGGTGTACTCGTGCTTTTGATGAGTGTTTCCAGCCTGTCTGCCTGTCTGCCTACCTGCCAGCGTTGTGAGATCAGCTTGTAGTTATTAGTGTGTTACGTACACTACAGCTCAATGATACAGCACTATAAGAATATATAGTAGGTTCCAGCCTCCTAGCAAAAATCATGGTAGGATTCGGAGATTGACAATTTACCATCTAAGATGTGTGACATCTAGTACAAAAGTCTTTGAAAGGCTTACAGGTTGTGGAGTGATTACAATTGGGCACCATGGCTGTCACTCTAATATCAGAGGAGAGCTGAAGTTTTTCTAGCAAAATTGTTTTGAAAAAGCTTGGAAGGAAGTCTTTATAGAGGAAATCAAAAAGAAAGAAAGAAAATGATAGTGTACGTAAAACTCGGCCGTAATTTGACAAGCCTTAAGCGCTGAAATTTGCCAAGTCGGCCGTGACCGGTACCCATTCTTTTTCATTTTTTCTGCACCATGTATATAATTTATTTTTGCGTTTTTTGTGTTTTTTGTGTTTTTTGTGTTTTTCATAATTTTAGTGTTTTCTTAGTGTTTTCTTAGAAGAAGAATAAAAGGAACTAAAGCCGTCACAACCGAAAGCTTAAGATCAGCCTCATCAAAACAATATCTCTTGATTATATGCCGAATGGTATACCATCGATACCGTTATACATGTTGAATATCGATTATTCCGGGGCTCAATTTCAGCAGTTGTAGTTGCAACCAGCATGCTCATTTTTTCTGCTCTCTACCGCGACGGGCTATAGTCTGCTACAGCAGCCCTCTTCATAAACATTACGTACCGGTACAGTATGTAGCCTTGCTGGTGAAGCAAACAGAACCCGGATTTCGAATGTTTATCGATCCATGGAATTGAACTTGAATGGATCACGTATAAAAACAGCAAGAAAAATACTGATGAGCACACTCAAGCCTAGATGGACTAGTACTACACGGTACATCTAGCATCAAAGCAATGAAGCAATGAAGCATTCAAGCATTGAAGCATTGAATCATTGAAGCATTGAAGCATTGAAGCCCATGGCACCAATTGTGGATACTTACGTAGCAGGTACCGTAGTCTACCGGTTGACTTTAGGCTCTACCCGTGGGTAAATGATGAGAAGTAAATATCAGGTCATGACAGAGAAAGCGTGGGCAACCATACAGGATGTCGTAGACCGTGCTGCCAGACATTCAGGTGTGCATTGCGTAACTACGCTGAGAGAGAGAGTTGTACAAGACACTCTACACTGTACACTGTACACTGTAATACACACACACACACACAAAAAATTATTAGTAAGACCCAGGCGGCTCGTAGCGAGAGCTACAGTCATGCTGTAGAGACACTGAATCTAATATCAATGTAAAGGCGAGTAGAGCCTCAAGACTCAAAGTTTTTTAAGACTCAACACTCAAAGCATAAGGCTCAGGGTTCGTGCGGCTTGTGACACCTGTGACACATTCCAGCTTTGACGATCGGGTAGCTTTTGATTCATGAGCGCATTTGATTGGTTTAATGTTTTGAGAATTCGTGCTGGCAGTTTAGTTTAGTTTAGAAATGAAAGGAAAGAAAAGGAAAGGAAAGGAAAAAAAAAAAAAAAAGAAAATAAGAAAAAAAAAAGAATTCTTTCAAGAGCTCAAATATAAAAAAGTATAGAATACAGCACACTTTTGACCATTGACCCTCCGGTGTGCTGATGTGTAGATACCTCGGTAGTGCCACAGCCACCGATAGTCTAGCACTGGACGTGGTGCGCCATAGCGCTGGACCAGTGTGTGCTGCTGTCTACTGAGGTAGTGTTAATGTGGTGCTACTACTCTGGAGTTTGGACAAAAATAGTCTAGTCTAGTTAGTATGGCTACAACTGGCCCACCAAAAAAGTACAAGTTTTTTTTTTTTCTTTTCTTTTCTTTTCTTTTATTTTACTTTATTTCATTTTATTTTGTGTATTTATGATCGACATTTTTAGCGTTTTTAAGCTCAAGCCGCCTTCATGCAATGGTTATAATAGCAGAACTATTTTTTATTCATCATTTTTTCGTTTTTTTGATTTTTTGATTTTTTGTCTTCAGAAGTGGCATAGTTTTTTTTTTTTTTGAGAGCTCTTAAAGATTTGACTCGTTAAGCCTAGCTATCCAGATCTAGTCTTAGCCTAGGCATTTTTCTGCTATTAAACTCCTGCCTGTTGCTATTGGATGTTGATATAGACGTTTCTCTTTGTGATCCTCAACGTGAGATTTGATTAGAGATCTGAATGTTCCGTTGATGATTTCATGTAACGATTTTTTGGCCATCTGTACGTCTAGTTTACAGCTCTGCTTAATTTCTGTTTTTCTGCGGTTGATAAGACCCCTAGACTGTACCGGTTTCTGCTTCTATTTTGTTCGCATTCAAATTCAAGCTCCTGTTAATATTCAATGACAACTTTTGCTCTGGCTTTAGCTCTGACTTTTCGTTTTGAGAGTTGCTCTAAAAATTGCTCTAGTAATTCAAATTGGCCCACTGATTTTTTTTTCCCTTCGTCGTCTCGTTGATATCTACATCTGGTAGACTCCAGACTCCAGGTTTTAGGCTCCAGTCTTTAGACTGTTTTGAGTTTTTTTTTTGGGCGTTTCAAGACTCGCATCGAGACTAGGCAAGGCGCATTAGGTTGAGTCTAGTCTACTCTTGAGAAGAACTTGAGAAAAAACGTGAGAAAATGGTTAGAATCAACTGCTGTAGCGGCACAGAGTCTGATTCCCAGTCTCGTTCTGATTATCAATACTTGTGTATAATAACTAGAGTATTGTTAGAGTGTTGCTAAAGCCTGAGCACAAGAATGAAGGAAATCAAAATAACGGCAGCATGATAAAAAAGCAGGTTAACCTAATCTGACATTTCTCTACAGAATCCAGTATACATAGTCTGGTTCAGACAGATATAACATTCATACGTTGCACTTTTGCTGTGCGCATTAAATCACATTTTATCGAGTGCGTTCATGCATTGTGCAAGTCTAAATTTCAGCCGACTGAGCCTAAGAATTTAAGCCTGCTTGAGAACTTCAGCCTTCTCAGCTTGATCAGCTTGTTCAAGTGACGTGCTTGTCCAAGGTGCATTGCCATGCATGTGTCATGTACATCTAAAGGTGCGTTGGATTGCATCGGGGCTAAAGCTTTTTTATTTTATTATTTTCCTTCTGTGCCGATCCGAGCCTGTACATGAAAACTTAAAGAGGTTAAATTCATTTAAGATTTTTTTGGTATTGCGCTAGGGCCCCTTTCGTGTTAGCGTAGATGTACTTGACATGTAGTCCAGACTAGCGCGCAATAGTTTATTTATTTTTTCATTACACTAGTCTGGACTTTCGTGCAGTGTCAAAAGTGTGCTCTAACTGGATCTGGGTTAGTGATTGGTGCCAGCCTATCCTCGATTGTATTTAATACTTGAACTAGTGTTTAATGTGGATTAGTCTTGGGCTATAGTTTGTGTTTGGCAGCCTTGAGATCTTGCTTTTCGTGCCCCAAACACGCCTATAACTGACCTTTCTGCTGGCCGCTACCCTCCAAGAAGGCCGATTGAAGAATCAAAGAAGCTCGATTTTTTCGATCTCGTAGATTTTGAATTCTCCTTTCTATAGGTCTAGTCTTTCTGGGCGCTAGGCTCGTGTGAAATGAGGCCCTTATGGAGCAGTTCTGTCACAGCTGTAATATCTGTAGAAGATTCTGTACATGCTGGTTATAAAATAGCATAGGCTCCGCTTACAATTGTACTAATAAATATATATATATATATATATATATATATTTATACACCTCCATGGCCCTTCTTTCAGGACGTTTCTCAAAGTCCTTTTGCCTTCGCTAAATTGAATCTGAAATTTTGGAATTTTGGAACTCTGAATTTTTTTTTAAATCTACAGACAATTCCCGTAATATAACAGACACTCTCACGAAATGGCAGCCTCTTCTGCGCGACAGCAGATTGCAATATATCATTCAAACCACTCACATGCTGTCGGCACCTCTGTTTCAACAGCATCAGCATCAGCAGCGGCGGCGGCGGCGGCAGCAGCAGCCTTCTCTTCCGACAAGCGTGCTGAACTGCCATCTCCACGCATCTCTCCCGAGACCGTTTCAAAAATAGGCAGAAAGACATTTTCACAGACTTCGGCTGGACGCGTCACTAAACGCAAGCCAATCAAACTGACCATTGTGCCTCCAGAAGGAATTGAGTATCTCATCAAGCACCACAACAACAGTAATAGCAACAACAAAAAGGGGATTGTAGAGATATATCAGAGTTCACTGCTCTCAAGGACAGCAGGCATCAACAGTGCAACTACCACCACAACCACAGCGCTAAAAACGCTGATAAGAACTTCCACATCATGCTGCTTTACTTGCACGTCCGGGCGCACCTTTAGTGCGGGCTTTTCAAGGTCTTTGACACCGACGTCGGCCACATTAATGCAGGCTACCACTTCATCCTCTTCTTCCTCCTCCTCTTCCTCAGCAAAAAAGAATCTTTTGCTGCCAATATCTGCAACCAGGTCGGTGTTCCGGTGCCGGTCTGGAGTACCATCTCACCGAGGAGGTACTGCTACTACTCCCAGAGTGCACGAGCTTTCAGAAGAACCATCCGCGTTCGATAGCTCCGCAACTGCAAAATCACCAGCAACAACAAAGCCATTATCATCTACCATCTCAGCGTCGTCTCACTCCCCAACAACCACTTTTGAGCTGTCCTCTACGTCACAAAGCAGCCAGGACTTTTTCTTGAGTAGCAGTAGCAGCGGCAATGGCAACAGCAGTTACTTCTCAGTGGCGTGTGAAACACCTGTGAATGCTTCACATGAGTTTTCTCTCAAATTGGGCGAACTTTTGGCTTCCTTTGAGTATCATGACAAGCTATCCACGCCTACCACACTGCGCAGAGGTTTGAAATCAAGCCATTCACTGTCGACGCTTCCAGAAACACAAGCGCAGGCACAAGTGCAGGCACAAGAAAAAAACCAGGTTTCTTCACCAACTACGTACAACAGTTGCATCACTCCAGCTCGTACGCGGTTCCGTGTCGCTGAACCAATGGCAGGTTCCTCGCTTGTATCTTTGCAAGAAGAGCCCAAAATGGACTGGCACTCTTCTAGCCCCAGTTCCGGTTCTAGTCCTGACTCGAGCTCCGAATTAATTTCCCGTTCCTGCTCCAGTACCAGAGCGAGTTCTGAGTCTGACCTGCCCGAGCCTGCTGTTCAAGTCCAGAAAACACAGAAGGTAGCACAGCAAACAGCGTCGCAGAAAACACCGCTAAAAGTACAACAGAAAGTTCAGCAAAACGCTGTGCTCGCAGAGTCCTACAAACCACCCATGGCCAGCCCACCGTTCCAGGCCCTGACCCAAGCCCATAACAATTCCGACCTAAGCCAGATGCCACCCTCAATCCAGGCCAGCTGGGACGACAATTCCACCTCTAACATGTGGGACAATGCTCCGTCTTGCTCCATGTCGTCTGTTTCAGACTTGTACTTTTACCACCAACATCACGCTTCGCCTCTTACACCTTTGCCGCAACAATTCAATTACCAATTTTCAAGTGAAGGCCTAGGGCCTACAGACTTGCTAAACAATGGCCATCTCCTCGATGCTGCCATGCCTCGCAACTTGTATGGCAAGCGTAGTGCGGCCGAAATGCTCGATGGATCTGCAATGTTTCAGGAGTTCGGGTACCCGATGATGTCGTCTCTGCCGCCGGGTTTCAACTACGTTGTCGAGCCTGCCATGAATTTTCCTTCAGTCAACAACGTCAACGCCGGCGCTTCGTGTTTCTCAATGCCAAACGTTCATATCGCTGAGCTTAGCGAGCCATGCGAACTGCAATGCCAGAACCCACAGAACCAGAGTCAGAGCCAAAATCATCAAATGCACATGTACCATCAGTTTGCCGAGAACGCAGCTGCAGTGGATGCAGCGGCAGCAGGATTTGCGCCAGTTGCAGCAGCTGCACACCACCACCAAATGGCAGTCATGCAGATAGTGCCGCAGATGGATGCCACAGGAAGCAGTTTCGAAGAGCTGCAGCCGTCGGACGACAACGACTACGACAATGACTATACCCCGGAGTCGTCGCCGCTCGAGGACATGGACTCTGGCGAAGAGTATGCCACAGACTACAATAACAGCAGCCAAGATCAGCAGGAGGGCAGGTTCTTCTCGCCAGAAAGCATTGCGTTGCCAGGTCTTGAGGCAGAGCTGGAAATGGAACTGGAAATGGAAATGGACGATGGCATGTACGATTTGGGCACCACCTCTTCGTCGCCAAAGAAGCCAAAAGGAACTAAGGCATGGACAAACAAGGCAGTTGTGGCCGGGCAGCACGTTTCTCTCATGGCACAAAACTCCATCCGCATGGCCAAGGCCCGGCCTGGAAAAAAGGGCAAGTACTTTTGCTCCCACTGCCCACAACGATTCCGCACAATCCTAGAGTTAACCGAGCACATGGACGCAGTGTTCATGAAACGCCCGTTTCACTGTCCCGAGGAAGACTGTCCTTGGCATGTGTGTGGATTTCCAACGGCATCGGAGTGGTGCCGGCACACGCGGTCGCAGCACGGCAAAGTAGTCATGATGCGGTGTGAAGAGTGTGGCAAGAAGTTTACAAGAAAGGACTCTTTAAAGAGGCATGCGCAGTTGGTGCATGATAACAGTAATTCGAGGTACAATCGCAAGATGAGGAAACAAAGTACGAGGTCGCCTGCCAGTACGAATGGGGGCGGAAATGGGTTGAGAGGCTCTTCGAGTAAGGTAAAGAAGAGGAACTATTAGCCGTTTGCTTTAATTTTAATTCTGGAGTATAGCTTTTTTACGTTAATGATTTTGATATTTTTGCTAGTTGGCAAAGTTGGAGAGGCTTTTAGGGGCAGTTTGGTGAGAATCAGCTAGTTACCTAGACATGGATATTTATGTAGGATAGTTAGGTCTATGATCAAGACGTCGTAGTTTATCACAGAGATTAAAAAAAAGATAAGATCAAAACTATGTTATAAAGATAAGATCAAAAGGATAAGATCAAAAGATTAGAAATACACATAACTATCAACCGTTTCAACCTACATGACATGGATTTAGCAAAGCAGGTAATATAACTGGAAAACCCCTATATATCATTTTTGTGAATCGTTGAAGGTTTGTCACGATCAATTTTGACATGGACATTGACGTCGGCTGTCGGGGCACCAGAAATGCCCCACTCGACCCATCTTGGGTCAAAAAAATCTCGGACCAATTTCATTTGTTTTGGTCACACTAACACCAACAACTTAATCTTCGACTTTATCTTTCACATTGCACCACCACCCTCAGCAGTAAACGCTTCTGATCATTTTGTTCATGACACATCAGCAATAGCGACGTTGCCGTGTTAGCTGGGTTTCAAACATGAGCTCACGCTTTGTAGCCCTGCCTGCTGTGACCGCTTCGACCGCTCCGAAACCTAAAGCTTCTAACAGCACTCATGAGCTGCGTAGCTACTCTTCATGGGGAAGCGCTTCAACCAAAGTGGCTGCCTTTGAGCCTTGCAATTCCAAGTCGCGACGACTCCAATCGCTTGCAAATATCAAGCAAGGTCATATTACCACAACACCACCAACGAATTCCTCGACACAAAAATTGACACCACAAATCACATCAGCTTCTTTGAGCGGAGATGCAAGGACGAGAGTTCTAGAGGAAGAAGAAAAGAGAGACAATGTGCTTGTGCTGTTTCGAGCCGTGTCCGCGGTCTTGTACACGCTTCCTGTAAAGCCCGACGCGCGTCGAGACTACGATTCTCCACCCCCTTTGCCGATACTGCTCAATAATGGCAGTGCAAACGATGACATCGACAATGAAAAAATGCAACCGCAGAACTCACATCATTTACGGATAGTAGCTGGAAAGTTCCAGGTCTATAAACTTGTGGGCCAGAATGTTACATACCTCAAGGTGGGCAAGTCGTTCGTGCACCCTATTTTGCCTAAAACGAGGCTGTGGCGCGTTCAGCGTAATCAATTTATTATGCCGCAGCCCAACCCGGGCAAATTCTGGAGACTTGAGCTCAAAGGGTTTGGAGACAATCGATATGCTATACAAGAACGAAAAGAGGGAGAACAAGAAGAAGAGGGAAAGGAAAAGGAAGAACAAGAACAAGAACAAGAACAAGAAGAAATGAACTGGCAAGAGGAAGCACGGTTTGAAAGTTTGATGGAAGAGCTGTGCTGTTATAGAAGCACATATAAACCAGATCAACCTTTTACGATGGAAGGCGAACCTGAAACGACGACTTCCTCAACGAGAACCGAAAACTTGGGTTTACAAAATGCATTATTGGCCTCTTCAAATGAAGGCTTACAGACAGCTACATGTGGGAAGCAAATGCTGGATTTGGATCCTCTTGGGTTTCCACTATCACCAGGGTCGCCGTTCTTCTCGCATGACTGGCATGGTGAAACGAGCCCTGTATCCAACTTTAGTGATGAAGAGGACGGCGATTACTCCAACTATGCTAATCATGCTCACCATGACTACAATGGCGCTGATAACTATTTGACGACATCGATGTCTGTAGCAGCAACGGACACGAGACAAGACATCTGGGCACTGGTACAACTACCTCACGGTTTGGTCATGTCCAACAACTCGTCGAGTAGCAGCTTAGATTCGATCCTGGATAACTTTGAGGCCCTGGGTTATAAGGGGCCAGTTGATTGTAGTCTAAGCGAGCTTTGTCTGGGGGACTGTGGGTCGACTTGTGCGTGTGCTGGTGCTACCGGTTTCTCTAATTTCCCACAACAACGACATCGACAGAAGCAATCACAATCAAAACCAGAAAAAGCTTACCCAAAATGCAATTGTTTAGCCCAAAATCATCAACAAGCTTACGATCACGCTCACATTGAGATTAACAACTGCAAAGTTCCGGCTAGCGATACTTTAGGGATCACGGAATCTTACGATCAAAGCATAAATCAAAGTCGAAACCAAAGCCAAAGTCAGAGTCAGAGTCAAAGTCAAAGTCAAAGTCAAGGTCAAAGTCAAAGTCAAAGTTTAGACTCAAATCAAAGCTCAAATCTAAACCAGAATCAAAATCAATGCCAATGCCAATGCCGAAATCAACATTTCAGTTATAATGGCAGCCGTAATCAAAATCACAGCTCTAAGCATCTTCAGAAAAATTGTCAGAACGCACTTTACTCGTATTCTTTTATACCAGTACCCGCTTCACTGTCAGAATCCCAATCGCAACCACAATTCCATCTATCTCATCCTACACCTCAACTGCTTCCGAAATCACTATCGCAATCACAATCACAATCTTCCATATCCAGGCATTTCCCCGTTTCATACAACTGGTCTTCGCTTTCCAAAGTCTTTCCATGGACGACTTGAACTAGTCCATATAACTAGTCCTACTGGCTACAGAAAGAAAGATGTTGCAAAACAAGAAAAAAAATAAAATAAAAATAAAAGAAATCTAACATACACACATCTAAATCACTGATGTCATGATTGTATGGAATATAAAATATATATATATCTAATACACTAGGAAGTCTAAATCATATAAATCAATCCTTTTCATTAGCAAGATGTGTTTTAGTTTTATTTGTTTTTTTTTCTTTCTATTTTCAGATATCTAAATTCTCGAGATATTAAATTGACAGAGTAGAATCGATTTGAATTTTATTCATTTCTTTTCAGTTCGTGTTAATAATCGTCACATACAATAATAATTGACACTTCATTTAACCTTGGTCTTAGTTCATTCAAATGGCTCTTTACACAATATTTACATGGGGGGATGGGCCTGGGCAGATGGATCTGGTGGGCCCTGTGCATACAGTTCTTCACCACCAGCTTCGAATTGGAGTCCTAGACCTAAGCGTGACGCATTCTTGGCATGGTCAATCTCTCCTGCAAATGTTACTGACACTACAGGAAGGATTCGGTGTTCCAGCAAACATGCAACCTTGCCGTTAGAATCAACTTGTCCACGGAACACGGACTGTCGGAATTCGTATTTGGCTCCAATGGTTGTGGTACCCTCTATGGTGGGAGCTCCGGGAGCGCCGCCCAACATGGCAGACTGGCCCTGAGGACTGGCTAAGCCAATGTTGGTCTCGATACCGGCCTCAACCTTGTCAGTAACTTTACGATAGAAAGATGCCAGGACAGAACCTTGGGCTTGTAGCTGAGCAGAGGCAATCCAGTCATTGGCCGCATAACGTCCGAAAAACGATACGGCAGCATCTGGTGGATGAGCAACGGACTGAGCCGAGTAGACAGTTTCAAGACCAAGAGCAAGCTTGGGTGTAAGGGCCTGCAGGAATGAACCGACGGCTACACCCGTAAAAGCGCCATCAAGGACCGATGGGTTAAGAGTCTTGAAGTTGATGGAGAAGTCAGGTCCCAGAAAGTCGTGTTCAATCTGCAGCATTCCAGGCTGGCCGTCCGCGATTTGAACATTAGCCTTGGTTGTAGAGCTTTTGCTCCACGCGTAGTGGAGTCGGCCAGACAATGAAAGGTCGTTGTCAACGTTACCCTGCAACAATGTGGTGTCGGTAGCGTAGAAAGCAGCAAATCCATACGCAGGCATTACAGGGCTACCAATAGCGAACGAGTGAGAAATCTGAAATGCTGGGCTCATAGAAAAGGGCTTTGACAAATCAGCACGCAGGCCGCTGAAAAAGTAGTTGTTGAGAAACACATCCTTGGACACTTCTTTGTTGATGTTCTCAATGGTTCCTGGGTTAGAGAGGCCGAGCAATGACCTCCTAGCAGTCACAGCGTTGTAGAGATCGTTGACGGGAGACAGAACGGGGTTGGACTCCCAGACTGAGGGTTTAGATGGAATAAGCACTCCCGGAATGGTACCTAGCGGCAGCTTTGAGATGTCTCCCAGAGCGGGAATAGATGGGGCAGCCATAGTTGAGACTCGTGTCAAGAATTCTTTACCTTGAAACTGGCAGGATCAACAGGTAGATTGCTCGCGAGAGATTGTTGATGATGATGACGATGGTGGAGGAGGAAATATTTTTATTTTTCGTTAAACCGGAGACTTTAGGACTGAGATATTCCACAGACTGTATTTTTTGCTATTACATACATATGAGTCATCACTTGTCAGCAGAGTATAAGAAACACCAATTAGGAAAAAGTGCTGGTTTTGTCGAGTGATCACATCACGGCCTGGGCATAAACCCAATGCAACAAGTATCTGTATATAATAAACATATTCTAGTTGGCAGTAGCAACAATCTAAATCAGTCCTAAACACATCGTTATAAAATCACGTCCTGATTTTTGCTGCCATGGCCATATTATCCACCACCTCTGGTCCACCAGCCAAATCTGGTTCTTAATTCCTCACAAACCTCCAACTTAACAGCTTTTGCCAAACTTCATTCTCTTTCAAATCGATTTGGATTCGCTTGAAATTACCTGTGCTTAGTCCAACACTTGGCTCATTTTCTGCTTTACACATTTCATGCTGACGAATTTTCGTTGATACAAATTCTATATCACCACATCAACATCCAATCTTGCAAATATCAGCACTTTTGCCCACAGAACACCCTCTCTAGCTTTGCCTTCTATTTCACACATTGTACACCCTCTTGGTAATCGAGGTTATTTTGTCAAATTCATTTCTGTAACTATCGACACCCATATTTCGCCGCCCACTACACCCATGAGAACTCTCTCTAATATCTCTCCTCTGCCATGTCGAACTCCTCCTCGCGAATGAACACAAATCACCTTTACTCATCAGGCTCTGGTCATGCTGAAAATAACAGTAACGCGAAAGCCTCGGGCGGAGGAAGATACCATCTGCTCTCCCCCATGTCGCAACGTAATGGAAGCGCCATGTCTGGCCGACCGATAACAAACTCTAGCGCTCGTGATGATTTATCGGCTCATCGCTACATGCTCACACATCCTGAAGGCGTTGCGCCACTATGTGAACCAACTTCCTCTAGTGACGGTAAGTATTATCTACTCTCATAATTCATTAGTCTAACTTCCTAGGCCTCTATCCTGACTTTTTTCCATGGAAAAAAACTCGTGAGGAAGATACGCTCGCCATCCAGAATCTGCAGAAAGGCTGGAATCCGGTGGCTACCGTGACTAATGAATACACCCCAGCCAGAAGTTCCATGCTGCCTATATTTAAGCAGCGCTCTAGCTTCTATGCTCTGTCATATTTTATGCTAGGGGCCATGGACGTCAAAGAGAAGCAAAACCGCATCACCTCAAATTCAACATTCAAGCCTCCTCCTCGTGTAACACTTACTGAGCATAAGAAAGAGGCGTGGCTTCGAGATCTTGCCAACCCGGCTGTTCCCCTGCGACGACTGTCACGGACAATTCCTCACGGAACCCGTAACAGATCACTTCTCGAACAGTGCTGCACAAAATCTATTCCGATACCCCGTGCTGTGTGGTTTGCCCGCTGCGTGGGAGCCAATGAGCTAAGAGGCCTAAAACGAAAAGGATCTAGCCAAGCTGGTCCCGTGACAGAAGCACAATGGATTCACGAATGGACAGACCAAGTCACCGAGTTCATTGAAAAAGTCATCAAAGACTTTTCAAGTCCAAATAGCAACTCTGCAACAGCAAATTTGCCTGCCACATCTCCTACTAACTCCTCATCGCTGGCAGGCTCGCCAAATTCTAATGCTCAATCTAAGGGCAAACCAGCACCCAAACCTTTCAATCCTCCCACGTCTAGCATTTCCAAACTCACTTCATATCAGCCTACACATCAACCATGGAAATCGAAAATGGAATACGTAATAAAACTTTCGACAAGCCTGTTATTGGAAGGCTTGCTGGATAAACCTCTTTTTCTGAAATGGTGCGTCGTTAATTTTCAGCGCTGCAAGCTAGATGAACTGCCGATAGCTTTACTTTTTCTTCGTCTATACTGGAATGACATTGTACAGTCTCGCATACTCTCACAGCACCTTGCGTTAGCACTATTAGAGCGATTCGCCGAACTTTCCACCTCCAATTACGCCAAGCATCCTACCTTCACAGTTGTTCGTGATAAAGTCTGCGAATATCTACAGAGTTTCTTTCTCCTATCCCCTGATTCCTTTGTTTTTCCCAACCACTGGAAAGAATTGGGTCCAGTTCTAACTGAAGCTATGAAAAATTTTGACATTGCTGTTGCTCAACAGCTACTCGACTTTATATGTACGCGCAACGAATCCTTAGTCGTCGCAGGCGCATTCTCGGTGCGCGCTTTGAGAGACCCAAAATATCTGATAGTCGATGCCCTTGACAAAGCCGAAGTCCCTTACAACTGGTCATTCCTTACTCAAAACATCCACTCCAACAAAATTTCCGAACAAGACGCTCTCACTACAGCTTTTGAGTGGGCAACAACTATCAATAGAACTAGTATTGAACGCGTTTACATTTGTTCCAGTCTGCTCACGGAATGGCACGATATCCAAAAATGGGACATTTCCGAAGCTTTTTTGAACTTTCTTGATCAAATTGAAAATCCCGACAATTTGGTTTTGGAAAACTTATATGATCTTGTTGCTGAATTTGTTGACCGCGATTGGTTTCATCCCAGCACGTTCTTCAGAAGACTCATATCTCAAGGAATTATTTTTATTGACCGGCTACGACCCTCGGTAATGATCAAAATCAAAGTTCTTACAAACATGCCTGTTCACTTCTCTACCAGCTTGAAAAACCAACAGATCATGCTACTCAAAGGGCTCAAACTGTACAATAATACAGAAGAAGTAAATGTCGATCAAGCAAAGCAAATGTTGATATCGAAGTTGGACTTTTTATTGCCCGAATACAATTTAGATTCACCTTACTTTGAGTTGTCCAAAGAAGAAACGCAAGCTTTGACTCGCTTAACTAAGGGGAGTCAGCAAGAGTTGTCTTCCTGGATACTAAACTTACTAGACTCAAAATTACGCCATGGTCTCGATATGTCGGTGTCACACTTTGCCATGCTTCAAAATGTGTTTGAAGTTTTGCGGGACTTCAAAAGTTTATATTCGCTCATAGAGGCACTACTTTATCAGACGTCTGACAGCAATCTTCTTTACATCATGGCCAACACTACCAGAGGACATCTTCCAATTTTTGCTGCCATTGCCGATGTTCTTCAGCTAGTTCAGTTGTTTGCGACCCAGTACAAGTCTATAAAAATCAAGTCAAAAATGTCTAAAGGTCTTTGGGACTTGACCCATTTTGCTCTAGCTCAGTTACCAGAAAGTAACACGCAATTGCGCACAGACCTAGAACAGATGTTATGCCCTTCGGGTCAATCACCGCTCAAAGACATCACTACGCTTTCTCCAATGTCAGATGGCGTTATAGAGGGCGCAATGGTTAGTCAGGAAATTGGTGAGCTTTTTGAAGAGCAGCTAGGAGCATTGGACAATTTTGACATTCAAAAATTTCCGAAGCTTTTTTCTCTAGCGTCACAGAAGTTCCTGGACGCTTGTAAGGCAAATGAAGACCACGAAGAGCCAAGAAAGCTGATCAAAATGCTGCAGCATCTGCGTGACCTCGATCAAAACATGTTTTCTGACCTTCTTACGGCCTGGATAAGAGACAAGGTAGAGCCCGCCCTTTATTACGACACCAGTTCTTTCACGCGAGTTTTGCTGTTATCAATCATTTATGAATGCTTAACACTTGAAAAAGCCGGTGATATATTCATGCAGCTTCTCAGCGTGAAGCTTCCAGGTAGTACTCAAAGCACGAATCTAATGCTAAGTCTTGTTGCTGAGGATCATTTTGACAGTATACAGCTTAAAGCGTCTGAGAAACTTGCTCTTACCATGCAGCGTCAGCAGTTTGAGCGCGACCATGCAGCCACATATCTCAAGTACATTTACCAGCAAATTCTGGATACCGCCGACGCTGATGCTCCAAATGAAGCTTTACACAACAACATCAACACTTTTATTTTGCGGTCAATATCTTTAGACATCAACTTGGTCATTACAAAATTAGTAGACCCCATCATTCTGCATGACAATCCCAGTGCTACAAACACCCTGCGCTTAATATTGGCAGGCCTGTTAAAAAAGACTGAAAGCTTTAGACAAGCTCCAAAAGCTGAGATTATGCGTCTTTTGGAAACATTCAACCATCTCAACTTGTCGTTATGCCAGGTTTACATGAGGGTTATTTTAGCGTGCCAGAGAGACAGCCTGAGGGCCTCTGGTAACACAAAAGTTGAAGATAGCTTACTCGGTACGTTGCTCGAAGTCATTTCGGGCGCTCAGGCAAAAAATCTTTCTGAGCGCGCTCTCGGTGATTTGATGATTTATTTACCTGCAGATATCAAGCATTGGCTGTTAACTAGATGTGAGCTTCTGTTCATTCAGTCGAACCAGTTTCCTCGAGTTGTCAACATGGATACGGGCAAAGGAAACATAGCGATATACCTTCTCGAGGTTGTCGATGCTATTGCTGATTCTGTGCAAATGAATTTACTTGAAACGAATGCGTTTGAAGTCACTGATTCACTTGACAAACTTGCTCTGGCCAGTGAAGAATTTGGTATTTCCAAGCCTGAAGATTTTAAAGACGAAGATGAAAATACAACAACGACAATGGAAGGCTCAGCAACAATCACTGAGAAGGATATGCGGTCTGCTATTCTGTTGTTTGTAAAGATCATCATGATACACAGTCTAAAGCTAGCAGATATCAAAGGTCATGAAAGTCTGCGTGACAAGCTAAGTTCTGCCTTGGCTCGTATTCTCAGCACTCAATTCGTTATCAGCCACGTTGACTTGTATGGTTTGCTAATGGACACTCTGAACGCCATTAAGGGCGACTTTTCCGGCCTAGGAGACGACCCATCTCGGCCCGAGTCTGCTGACAGTAGCAATGCGGGCTCATCTGGAGACTCGGTCAGCTCTTCGGTTATGGCACTCGGTGATGCAGGGGTGCCTGCTTCTTCCATACTAGGTTCGATTTCGCCTGCGTCGCTTGCCGCTGCAGCCAGTCAGTGTGGGTTAGGACTTATGCCTACGACTTATACAGAAAACAGCGAGAGCGCTTACCTCAAGGACCTGATAATGTACAACAAGGCGACAAAAAAGTATTCAGCGCTCAATGTCCGGACGTTTGATCTGCTGGAGGAAAGCAACCACACAATGGCTGTCAATGACGTGGCTGTCAATCTGGCCATGTTCGATGGGATCATTGAAAAAAAGAATCCCGCATAATGCAATAGGAATGTTGTGTTAGTTCTCTATACGCATGTCCCCAGCGAAAAGCTTGACCTTCATGAACAATTTGGCGTCCACCACTACCCCCACTACCATCTTTTTCTTTACTTCATACCAATCATCATTCACTACATTTCTATGGACTATTATACGTGCAAACAATTAGGCCTTTTGTTGCAATTTCTTGCAAGAATGGCACCGCACTATACACCTACTCACACACCCTCTCAACTACGCTATATGTCATTCATTAAGTGCTAGCATAAGCATCGAACTATTCGTGGCACTCACCTACTTACTCACTCAATCAATCAATTAGTCAATCAATTAGTCAATCAACCAATCGTTTGTTTAAAATCTTGCTTCTCAACACTTACACTCATTAACTGTATAAATAAATACCACGTCAATTTTTTTAATCATTATTGTAACACTCATTATTTAGGCCTAGGCCTTGCTCCATATTTATATCATGTAGTTACTCAAACTTATACTCATGTTCACTACCCTTAAGTATACTGTTTACATCTCCAATACAAATTGATCTATGGATCGAGCCGGTATACAGGTTCTTTCACATAGGAGAACCCGAGGACATGTGATGTAGTGGCAAATCAAGTATAACAGGCAAGCAATAATAAGAGGATATGAAGCATACTGCTCATACTGGTATCAATGGAGCACAAGCACATCAATCGTTTACATTATGTACTATACTATCTACCATATAACGTATGAATGTATGTGGCCAATGGTAGTAGCCTTATTGGCAACGCGTAAAAATTACGTACCAAAAATATATATTGATAGGCACTGAAAAAAAAAAAGCCAAAAAGCTTAAGGGAAATAAAAATAAAAGATACATGTGGTATCTAGGTCCTATACAGTTTATAAATAGGTCGAGCCACGTTAACGTTGTAATTGATTTGAAGTCATCGATATGAGTGAGTCGCAATTGCAATATACGTCAGCATGGAGCGGATGTTTTTTTTAGTTTAAGTGGTCTTTGTCTTCAAGCTCAGCAAGAATTAGAGATGATGTGGATGTGAATGTGAATTGAGTGTGTGAGTGTGTGTTGAGACTTAAGAGGGGTAGGTATATGAAGAAACAATTATTTCTTTCTCAAGCTCATGTTGTCAATTACTACCGCGATTGTAATTATAGTCAACGATCCTTTCTGTAAGCATTATTCTTGTCCTTTGCGAGAATTGCTACTACTTGTCTTGGTATCCCATTTCCTTGGCATACTTTTCAATTTCATGCTGCGACAGCTTATCTTGGCCTGACCAGTTTGCCGAAGACGACCTTGGTCTGAATCGCGATATCCTTGACGACTTGAACACCTCATCCATCTGTAATGGCGCAATGGGTCCAAACACTGAGTCCGGGTCTACTTGCTGCTGACGTATGAGCATGGAACGCAGCTCGGGCGAGTTGGCCCAGTCCAGAATGACACTCCCATCGTCGTCATCTTCGGATTCAGAAAAGATGTCAGGAAGCACTGTTGAGGATGCTGTGGGCCCTGGGGTAACAGGATTATTTACCATACTATTGTTGTTGTTTGAGGGTTGTAAATGTTGATGTGTAGCCTGGTTCATGGATTGGAAGTTGCTTGACGGGTTCACACCACCGAAGTGAGAGTTGACCGAAGCGTAAGAGGACTTTGACGAAGTCGTTGATATGATAGACGGTGTTCTTTGGTACGATGTACCGTTTGAAAGCGCCGTTGTTGCTGATGAAGGCCCAAATTTGATCTTGTCGTTAGAAAACTTGACGCTGTCCATGTATGGAACTTTAGACGAAGTGGAGGTATTTTTTGCTTGATGCATAATAGCGTTCTTCATGAGGCTCGAAGAAGGTCCAAATGAAGGCTTTTTCAAGGGAGGTTCCCTCAACGACCCGCTCACTATACTCGAGCGCTCACCGGGAGAGCCAAATGCACCTTCAGACGTTCGCTTGCCAGTAACGGAATCTCGGCCAAAAGTCTTATACGTTTTCATAATAGGCTTTTCCTTGGAAATTTCGGAGTCTTTCACAGCTTTAGAAGACAAGGCGGCTTTGAATTTGGAGGTGAAACCCTCTGTAGTAGTTTCCTTCCGCTTATCCTCGTCGTGTCCAAGCGGTCTAGGTTTTGTCAACGACATAGAAGTCAAAGGTTGTTTCGAGAGAGTTGATTTAGAAGGCGGCTTACGCTCAGCTTCACGATGGGATGTCATTGGAACTCTGATAGGCATTGGAGCCTGTTTGGGACCAGGGGTCGTAGTGGCATTAGTGCGCTTGATGAGTGGATGCTTAGTGAGCTTGCTCGCTCCAACTCTACTAGGAGTAGGAGCACCATACTTTGGTCCTGTGGAATCGGAAACTTGGTTATCTGAATTTGCTGTTGCTGATCGTGTTTTGCTTGCAATTGGGTTCTCAAATTTCTGAGGAGATGGAGGCCGTGTCCTCTTTTCCTCAACTAGTCTCGTCAGAGACGGTGAATCAGAGCCTTGCGTTGCCATCATGGAGACATCTCTCAGACGGCTTGCAGCTGTGCCCTCCGTGCTAGCCAAAGTTCTATCTGGAGATGGTGATCTCGCACCACGAGAGAACTTGCTTTTCTCATGAAAGAGTTTTGGAATTTCTGGGTATAAATTTTTCTTAGGAGATGCCAGTGGTTCCTGATCTTGTTGTCTAGCATTGCTAGAGAACGTTGGTGCCATTAGTCGCGAGAAAGTGTCCATTTTTTTGGATGGACTTGCTAAAGCCTTTCCGTTACGAGCAGGCGACGCAACTGGTGATTTATTTCGCGAAGGCGATCTTAGGGGCGATCTCGGAATGTTTGAGCTAGAGACAGGAAACATCTTGTGCTTGGAAGGTGACTTTGGTTCAGGAGACTTCTTGTCTTTATCCTCGTTTCCTTCGAAAAGAAGCTTCTTAGCTTTGCGCAGAGCTCCAAATGTAGCAGAAAAAAGACTATTCGGGGTCCCTTGGCCTTCTTTCTTTGAGCGCGATCGGAATACGGAACCCTTGGAAGGCGACACAGTAAGCTCTGCACTATCTTCAGTCAGTGTAGGAGCCAGATCGCGTCCAACATCGGGCATATTAGTATCGTTGGCTTGGATATTTTGGTGTGGCTCACTATCAATTAACATGGATGTAGAAACAACTCTTTTCGGCGTTGTCTGCTTAGACTGGCCATTTTGAGTTGTTGTCGGCGCCTTCTGCAAATCATTGATTTCAGTAGAAGCAGACGATTGAGTAACGGCCAAGTTACCAGAAGATTCTGGAGTACCGCTATTTTTTGAAATTTCTGCCTCCGAATGTTGAGTAGCTAAAGCAGCAGGAGGCTTGATATCTAGCCAAGAACGCTCTCTAGAAGGTATTTTACCAAATGACTTTTTGGTGAAAGGTTCTCTTGCAGGCAGGCGAGCAAATCCAAATGTAGACTCTGGCTCATCCTTTAAAGGAACTTTGACAGACGTAGGGGTATCTAGAGCCCTTACATTTTCAGTGGCATTTTCAGCCTTTGGAGATGTTTGGTCATCAACGTGCATAATTTCTCGTGCAGGCGCCAAAATTGGACTGGATGTTGGAAGAGACAATTTACTTTTGACTTTTCGTGCCTCGGCGGATGGCGACTCTTGAGCACTGTGAAAAGATGTCCGAGCACTCTTTGGAGAACTTTCCCTTGACCCTATGCGCTCACCAACTTTTGACTTCTTAACAGATTTGCTGATTGCAAGAAATGAGGTGTCATTTTCATTTTCGTTTTCATTTTCTTCGTCAGCGCTTGTTTGGTGTTCAGCATTTGTTGTTTTATTCAAGTGTTCAAAATCATGTGTGATAGACCTGAAAAGCCCATTTGAGAGGCCTTGAGTTTGGGAAGGGAAAGGCATCTCGGGTTTGAATAATGCGTCAAGTTTTGGGGTTTTCGCACTAGGGGAACCCATTGGCGATTGCTTGTGTGCTAAGCCGTTAGCTCGAGTACGGATTGGACTAGGCGAAGGAGGCCTTGGTGTGGGAGAAGCTCTCTTAGGCCAGCCAGATGGTGCAGGCGAAGAAATTGAGAATTCGGGGCCCTTGGCTGGTAGTTTGCTTGGACTTTCAAAGGGCTATAAATGTTAGATGTGATCTGATAAGGCATTATTGAAGAAAGCTTACATCCACGTTTTCTTTCAACCTGTCAAGCTGAGCCAGCAGTCTTTCTTTTCTTGGAGAGGCTGCACCTCTAAGCTTTCCGGGGGTTTGCAGAAGCACCGCGATATCACTATGTAATCGTTAGCATCAGCAGATACAAAAGCACCACTAAGTACTTACGTTTGCGTTCGCTCAAATATGTCTGCCATGTGTTCATTTATCCATTCTAGCTCTCTTCTTGCTTCAAACGCAAAGTCTTCGACGTCCGCAAAGACAAGGTCAGAAACAATCTTAGCTTCGTTCTTCATCCAGTCGGATGAGCCAGCAGCAGGGCCAAATCTTCCCATAGATCGTGACATAACTAGGGACTAGATAGATAATAGACGAAGGTGCAAGTTCTAGTAAAAATTGATAGTAGTTGCAGTGTAACGATTGTGATAAAGCGACGGAATTAACAGGCTTTCTAGTGGGATATCGATGATGTTAAATATTGGCGAGAAGAACAAGGTTTAGTCACCACGATTTAGTCCATGACTGAGTAAATAATCAACAGGAAAGTATGGAAGTAACCAGAAAGCAAAACTGGGCTCGTTGTGCTAATCTTTTTGACAAAAATATGTGCTTTAAGGTAGAATGACCACAGACAATTCACGATCAAGAGGAAAAGAGAAATGAAGGCACAGAATTCTTCATGTTGCCCAACTGTTTGTTTGTTATGAAAAGTTGTCATGGCAACCCCGCAAACACGCTCGATACGCGCAAAAAATACGCGTTAAAAGAAATTCAAATTTAGCGTTCGAAGCTAAAGTTTTGAGCAGTCAGTGACACTAGAAGAGAAAACATAAAATTACATTGAAATAAATTATTTAGCCAATTCTTAGTCCTCATCGTTTTCAATCTTAGGAGCCAAGAAAAACTGGACGTAACCCGCAGGCAACTTGTACTTGATCAGGATGGGGAGGTCAGGTGTCATATGGAGGTGCACCACCTGAGCCAAAGAGCCAGACTTGCAAGTGAATAGAAGGTACTTTAGATTGAAAGAAAGCTTGACCGGGCTCTTGACATTGATCTTCACGCTTCTGGTATCATCTTTGAGATCGGTCATAGGCTTGAGGTGGACAGAGCCGGCGCCAATTTCGCCTTCAGCTGTAAATCGAGCTCCATCCTTCGTGACTTCAATTTTCACAGACTCAGATAAAACGCTCATATCACGGCAGATGCGCTGAAATTCTGCTGAAGGCATGGAAATGTTGACTTCGTAATCTTGCTCTGGAATGGCCATACTTTCTTGATCAATATCCATGAGCTTTAAGCTGTACTCCGAAATACGGTTTTGGTCAGGGTCTTCAAAGATCAAATTGAGGTTCGATCCTTGATCATCCGCTCGGAGAGTAAGAACGTCGTTGTTGTTACCACTTCGTAAAACCTTCATCAAAGACTCGACGTTGATACCCAAGGGAATATTGCGGTCACATCGGTATGAAGTGAAAGCGTCACTATTAAGCTGAAACGATACTAAGGCAATATGGGACTCGTCCATGGCCTGAAGAGATATTCCATCTTCCGCGCAGTCAAAGTTGCAATTCTTGACGAGATCATGAATAGCTTCAATGACCCGCTTCATTACAAAAGCCTCTTTCAATTCTGCTTCCAACATAGTCTATGAAGTTAGCAGGATACAAGCAGACGCGCCAGAGTGCTTACAAATAATATAAATGTGATAGTATGGATTGATTAATTCGACGGTGTTGTGGTTTGAAGAGAAGACAAGTGAGAAGTAAAGAGGTTTTTCTTGTTTTTTTCTTGTTCTTTTAGGTGGCCATAAAACGCGAAAGACTAACCCTACCACTGATTTATCCCAAAACAGTAATAAAAAACACGTAACGAGCATTTTAAATAGTTAGAAAATTCAATTATAAAATTTATAGATAGCCAAAAATCTGATTACAAGTAGAGGCTGCTGATACCTGAAGAATTCAAAATTTTGTGAAAGAACACTGTATGTTCGTCAGTAAAGTCAACCTCTCTTCCATTCAATAAATACCATTTACTTTAAATAAAATCTTCTACTCTTTAATAAAACAGTTGGGATGTCTCACGAGTACTTCTCGCTCCAATCTTTGACCACCTTCATCAACGAAACCTTCACCACGCATCTCCATCAGAATATTGTCTTTGATCAGGCGGTTGATGACTTTGCTCGCTAGGGCAAGCTCTGCGTGAGCTTCGTCGTTTGTGAAAATAGTATCCTCAATCTCCTCCAAATACCAAGTGATCAAGTCCTCACGAGTTACACCGTCACCATTGGCTGCTTCGTCCATGTTGATGCGCCGAACAAACATGTTCATCATAGAGGTATACTTGTCGTAGGTAATCTTTGTTTTGTGTTTGGGGTTTTCTTCCTGCGTCTCAGGAGCGGTGTCAGTGACAGAAGGTTGGCGAGAGGCTAGAAGCTGAGGCTCATCAGTGTCAAGCGGAACGCTATCAACCTGTGTTTCTTCGCCTGCGTCATTGGGATCAACATCGTCAACCTCGATATCGTCATGGTCAACGTGAATAATGCTCTGTCTCAACAAGTTGAACGCCTCATTCACAAACTCAGGAGTTATCTCGTGAACACAATTTGACCGCGCGATAGCTTCTGACAATCTTATCATACTCTCAAGTTGTCGAACAGTGATCCTGTAAGAGTTCTTTCCTAATCCTTGTGCATCGTCGGCACGCAGCTCTTTGTACTTCTCCACTAGATACTGTCGAGCCGCCCTGGTCATCTTGGGCTTGAATGTTCGTGCGTAGCGAATATAGCGCTGTAACTGTTCAGTGGTATAAGGCGGATTGATGGCTGCATCTTCCATCATGTGCAAATCTACTATATGATCAGCCAGTTCTGTATCAACGCGCTCGTTCGGGTCATCTAACACCACAAAAAACAAGTCGAAACGAGACATGATAGGAGCGCTCATATTGATATTAGCTCTTAGACCAAGTTTGCGGTTGTATCGGCCGCCAACAGGATTTGCAGCAGCCAAGATGGATGTACGGGCGTTCAGAGTAGCTTGAATGCCAGCCTTAGCTATAGATATAGTTTGTTGTTCCATAGCTTCATGGATAGCAACTTGGTCGGATATGTCCATCTTGTCAAATTCGTCAATAGCACAGATTCCGTTATCTGCTAACATTAAAGCACCAGCCTCAATAGTGTACTCACCAGATTCTTCATCTCGAACCACTGCCGCTGTCAGACCTGCCGCAGATGAGGCTTTACCAGAGGTATATACAGCACGTGGCAAAATGCCACAAACGTATTTCAGAAATTGAGATTTGGACGTAGAGGGGTCGCCAACAATACAAACGTTGATGTCGCCTCGAAGGTTGATACCTTCCATAGTGACTTTGTGAACACCTCCCATAAGCTGTAACAGAATTCCTTTTTTGACAATCTCATGGCCCCAGACAGTGGGAGCAATTGAATCGACAAGTTTGGAATATATGTGTTGTGAGTGTACCATCGAAGCCAGCTCTATGCGCTCTTCATCTGTTAGTGACATGAGGTATTCATCTTGTTCTTTTTCGCCCTGGGTTCCGTCACCACGAACGTCTCCCTGAGAAGCGTCTCTGGCGTCAGATTCCTGAACCATGCAAGCCAAAAAAGCAAGCTTGTACGTCAAATCACGGACACCAAGAGCCTTCAAACCACTAACGCCGGAGTTCAACCCTTCTCCTAATCTTCCAGATCCCTTACTGTCTCTAAAAGAAGTCGCTTTAACTCCAGGTAAACCCAGTTGCGCCACATCTGGGATGACAATCTCAGTGCCAGTAAATACACACTTGTCACCGGCTTTGGCGCGATCCACAATTTCCCCTCGCAATATCACGTCGAGGGACCTAGGCATTGAACCCGTGGGGATTTCGTTTGCGTTCTCTTGAACTCTCACTCTTTGCCAGTCGATAAACTGGCTTTTGGCTGTATTCAAGGTCCAGGCGTTGGTATTCTGGCATTCCGCATTAGGACAAGCTCTGGGTTCCGTGAATTTGAACACTTGTTCGACACCTTCGATGATGGCTCGGCAAACATCACACGTGAAGGTGGCGCGGTATAGTTCTGGACGAACTTCACTAGATCTTGTCACGGTTCCTGAAAGACTCAACAAAGTGCCAACTTGGTCCGATCTTAAATCGCTGATCCTGTGAATTACAGGCATATTGTAGAAAGCGATTTGAAAAACTTTTTCATTCTCTTCTGCAGATGTAGTAGATGTGCCAGGGAGCGAGTCAGAATGTGAGCCAACTTCGCTAGTTCCGAGACCCTGAGGCTGTAGCAGTGAAGGCTCATACTTTTTAATCAATCGACGCAGGCCCTTCTGCAAGAAGGGCAAAAACCTATAGTAGTTTTCTGTCACTGCTTCTGCCAAAACTCCACTTTCCACAGTTTGTAGATGAGTGTAGTCAACATACAAGGTAGACAGCTCGTAGTGCTTGAGACCCAGTATTTGAGCAATGTAGAATCTTCCTTGGGTTTCTGGGTCATCCTGGAAATTTGCTTCCTTAAAATTCTCTAAAAAGTGTTCGAATGATTCGCGTACTTTTTCGCCTGTTAAATCAGTTACCTTAGGAATGGCAGCCTGGAGAAGTGTTCTTCGTTGGACGTTAACAGGAGTTTCTTCGTATGTGCGCTCAGAAGTCTCCGTTTGTCGAGGAAATCCGTCGCTATGAGGAGTAACACCTGAAGAAGTAGGAAGAGCAGGATAGGAACCTATAGATCCAGTCCTTCCATTACCAGAAAAGTAGGGTGATGACGGAAAAGGTGACCTTCCAGGGGTGTTATCTGATAATATGGAATCGATACGAGACATGAATAATTTGGATGATGAAGTAATGTGCAGAAGTGTGGTTGTAAAGAAGGTAGGTTGAGGAAGAGGTTGTTGTTGTTTTCTGGGTTTCGATTTGTGTTCATTAAGTTTCCCTTTTAAGCATTAGCGACGCGTGATGCAAATATTTTTGTTGTGACAAAGATACGCGCTTATATGACTAATATAGCCTTTTATGACCAAACGACGAGCAACGAGAGACTGAAATTTTCGTTGGCGAGAGCACAAACAATTCGAAGACATAGCCAACTTAATGCCAGGACTGGATACTAAGGTCGAATCAAAGCTTCTACTATAGTAATAGAATCTGAAATGGCCCCTCTCCGGAAATACATGAAGCTAGGCAGCCACATAATCGTTGTGCAAATCTATTTGGATCAGAATCTTCTTCGCAGCTTAGCTCGAAAAGTTCGCAGCCATAACGCCGAAGACGACACTGACAGCATACTCGAGCTCAGTCCATTCTCTCTACCAACTAAGGATACCAATCAACTACTAGAGATCTTGAGTCCTCACTTGACTCGTGTCTTTGGTGCTCAAGAAAATCACGCTTACAGTGCTCAAAGCTTCTACAATCTTCGAGGTGTTCCCAGCAACGGAAAAAAGAAGGCCAAAGAAGAACCTGGTACTATGAACTATAGACTTGATGATAAAGGTTGGAAAGCAACTGTCAAAATTCAGAGACCCGAGTCTGATTTTTCGCCTTACTCAAATGAACAAGTACTAGAGCGCAGGGTAGAAATACAAGAAGAACTTGAGGATGACCCAAAGAGTGTAGAGTCTGATACGCTGGCTAGAAACAACGGCAATGAAGACGAAAAACCTCTAACTCTGAAAAAGAACCTGACAACAAAATATTTGAGGCTATATGTTCAGGACGATCAAAAAGTGGTTGTCTATGTTCAAGAAAGACCAACACACAATTGAGCTCTCGAGAGTCGTTTTTAATCTCTCGTAGAGCATGCTCGCAAGTCTGAAGACACTAGCACTACACCTGCTGTCAAGCTAAGTACGCTGCATGAGAGTGTCTTGCAACGTAGAATTTATACGGCCCGTGTTGTCTCAATAGTCTGCAAAACTAAAGCTGATGTTGCTAGGAGATTCTGAAGCAACGTTCCGCCGAATTGCATCAGCTTTATTGCCTGCGATTTCACTCTTTGAGAATTCCCTCATTTTGAGACAGCTTGAACTGAGGAAAACTGGAAGTCCGAATTAGAGCTGTGCTCTTTGCAAGTTCTTGGCTATGTAGCTTGTTAATGGCAACCCTGAATAATGTTGTCAGGGATATACATATTTGGCAATGTAGTGTGTTAATAATTTACCATGAATATATAATCTTGAATTTTCAAAATTTCACAGCCATCTCCAAGATGCTCAAGCAACAGAAGTTTTCAATGCCGTGATTAACAATCAAGTCTTTTATCACAGATGACTAATCTCATCTTATAAAACAGTTAAGATCATAAGCATGGCCAATATTTGTGATATGTCTTTCACAATCCATGAGGCACTATTTATTGCGAGATTTCCCCAGGCTTCGTTCAAGTTCCAAACCTATACTGCTTACCCACAATCAATTTGGCACGTGAAAGTTGCCCCAGATCCTGGAGCTGCTGCTTGTCCCAACAAAATCGCTTTTCGCATGTGAAAGTTTAAATTCGAAAAACAAGGGCTCGACCTTCCCAGATTTTAGTATAGGCTCAATTAGTACTATATCAGGATATAAGTAATGGACATTTCAGAGCTTGAGCTATTGTTAACAAGCCTAGAAAAGCTGCCCAGAAAGCCTCGTATGATAACGTTGAATAGAAGTAGCCGGTCATTCAACTGCTCCTGCATTTTTCAGCAACTTTCGACAACTTTCAGTTCTATTCAATGGAGGAAACGCCAGAGACGATAAAGACGGAAATAGCCTTGAAAATTGATTCCACGTTGAGTATTTGTATTAGTGCAAGCACTCGTCTTTTCATTTGCCCAAATTTAAGCAGGAACTGACAACTGAAATTGTTCGACAATCTTCTTCCTCTTCTTTTCCTCTCACTCTCTCTTCCCTCACTTTGTACGAAAGGACTTACTGAACTTCTAAATACCCGGAAACCTTGGAAAACTTTCAATATGTCGGAAAATGAGCCATCTACTGGGCTTTCTTCCGGTGTCAGCTTTCAGCAGCCAGCTTTCTCTACAAAAGCTCCTGACGCTCCTCTAGAGGAATCGAAAGATCGCAAAGTGTATGGAAGATTGGCAGATGGCACACGTAAGTTTTGAGGCTCTTCAAACTGATCTCAAGCTAACAGCTCAGTCTTTGTTGTTCCAAACACTGAAGACATGGTTAGAACCCTATTCGATCCCCGAGTGAGAAAGTCATTTACAGATGTCGTGATTGTTTCTGTTCTTATCTTTTATGTGTCTCTTTACTTCATTCTTCCCGTATCATTCAGAATACCCATCTACTGTTTGTTGTTTGCTTTCTGGCGCTTGATGTACAATGGAGGAATTGGCCTTCTTCTGGATCAACAGTCGAAGCACAAGCGATTGACTAAATTTGCGCTGGAGAACAAATTATTTGACAAGTCAAACGAGACCAAGCTGTGGCACAAAATTCTCAAACACGATCTATCTAGCAAGCTTGATAGTGATTACAAGTTTTACGAAGCCCCTTTGGAATTTAACACCTGGTTGTTGTTCCGTCATTTTGAAGATTTGGTACTCATGAGTGACTTCACCAATTACATGATGCTGGCTATCAGCTGCTACTCTAAAAGCGAACAACCCTTCTTGCTTGTAGCCGGCAGATGGACTGCTGGGCTTATATTGTTCTTCTTTAATTTATGGGTTAAGCTGGATGCTCATCGTGTTGTCAAAGACTACGCCTGGTATTGGGGTGACTTTTTTTTCCTAGAAGAAATTGAGCTAACATTTGATGGTGTATTTGAGCTTGCTCCCCATCCAATGTACTCTATTGGTTATGCCGGATACTATGGATTTTGTCTTATGACTGCCAGTTATACCCTTTTCTTTGCTTCAGTTCTTGCACATGCTGCTCAATTTGCTTTTCTTATTCTTGTTGAAAATCCCCACATTGAAAAAACCTACAACCCTCCACCTCCTCGCAAAAGAAAGTCCACAATAGATAGCGAGAATCCCTCCAAATTCCGCGAAAATCTGCTTGCATCTCCTTCATCTTACAACTCTACGGAAGAAGCCATTGCCAATGTTGTTTCCCAACCCAAGTTTCGTGCGCTTTTGATATTCAAGAATTTCCAGCTCACGCGATCTAGTGACATTTTGACTCTCCTGGTTGCTTGCTATTCACTGATGCTAGTTGCTGCTCCGCGCACGTCCTTTTGGTACGTGATTACTTTACTCTCGGCCATTTCATGGAGAGTTTTCCACAACTGGGGACTAGGCCATATTCTTCAAAGCCAAAGTGAGTACAAGGGCTGGACCAGACTTTTTCTCAAGTACGGAAAAACTCCCACTGAGGCATATGAGCAGTGGCAAGTGATTTATAATTTGAGCACTATCATGTCATATGTTAGTTTATTTGTCGTTTGCTATAGGCAATGGGAGTCAACAAGCAACGTTCCATATTGGCCATTCAAATATATTGTTGGAACCATGCTTATTGCCTTGCAAGCCTGGACGAGTTACTCTATTTATGAATCATTAGAAGAGTACGGCTGGTTTTTCGGCGATTTTTTCTTTCCGGAGAAAGCCATGCCTTTAACTTACTCGGGGATTTACAGATATCTCAACAACCCAGAACGTCTTTTTGGAATAGCAGGTGTCTGGGGACTGGCTCTTATTTCTGGAAGTGCTTCTGGATATCTTGTTGCATTTGCTTGGACTTTTGGTGGCTTCTACTTCATCAAGTTCGTAGAGCAACCCCACATGCAAAAGTTGTATGGAAGCCAGATTCGCGCTGAAGCAGGCTTGACTAAAACCATAAAACGAGCCACCAAGATATCACCTCCTGTCGAGAACACCGTTTTGAAATTCCAAGGATCCATTGAAAAAGTTCTGAATGATACAGCACAGGTTCTGGAATCATTTCTTGGCCAAGCTAAACCTAAAATTAAATCTGGAGTTCGGGACACTAAGATTCTCCTGAAAGAATACCCTGCAAAACTCACAATTGTGAGATTATCTGAGGACATGCATGGGCTTGATGCTTCTTTGTACAGCCTCAAAATTACTACTCCAACTATTTCTGAGAACCCAGATTATCTTGTCTTTGAGTATGGCACCCCACTAGATATTCAATGGACTGCTGATCCGAAGCATTCTAATCGGGATTGGGTTGGTCTTTACAAAGTAACAGACAATGCTTCTGAGGAGGTTACGAAAGTCAGTAGTCGTGGCTGCTGGTCTGCAGTGGATGCTAATGGCTTCGATGACCACAATGTTGGCATAAAGAGCAACAAGGGTAATTCGGGCAACATTCTCTTTTCAGGTGACTCTCTGGTCTGGTCTACTGGTGTATATCAATTCCGATACCATCATGATGGTAAGCACAATGTGCTGGCACTATCGCAACCCTTCTCAATTGTAGCTACCCCAATTACTGCAATTGATGCTCTGGAATTGAGTAATCAGCTTTTGCCCGTGGTCCAAAGATGCTTTACTACTAGCGGCTACATCCCTCCTCTTACGAGCAATGAGAGTTGGGATTTGGAAGACCCAGTTGTCATCAAAAGGTTGGTCTACGCAGTCAAGGAAATGTGCGGTATTGACTTGGCTCCCGAAGTACTAGCATCTGATGAGAGCGTTGGTCAGCTTGCACACCGTCTTGCTCAAATCAAGGAGGCTTTACAGCCTTTTGTTACGAAATAATGTACAAAGAAATCAGCAGATGAAATAGGAAAAAAATGCCTAAAGCTCAATCGCGTCCTGAGCCATCTGCCACGGTATATAAATTAGACATTGAACGCATAGATAAAATAACACCTGACAAGTATGTGAGACATAGTTTCGGAGACTTCAACCAACCAAGTAGTCGAGGTAACCTTGGAAACCTGCTGTGGTTATGAGTATAACCAGGCAAGAAAACTATTCCTTCCTACTCATTTTCATGGTCCGTAACAGTCCTTATAGTGTAGTAGACGGTTAACAAATACAACGTGCTAGCAGAACACGAGTTCAAGATTCGTACGTAAGCCCTCAACTGCTACTGGGCTCAGAATTTGTGATCGTTTTGATGACAAAATGAGGTTATACAAAAACGCAGATGTCTTCATCGTCGCGCTTACTCCAGGTTTCGGGCTATAAAACCCTATACAATACGAGGTAAAACTAGGTATATTGTGACTATTCCATCACTGTTAATGATTGTGGCGAAATGACAGCATCTCTATGTTTCCTGGCGCCACTGACTGATGTTGATCTAGGGTCCACGGACCTGTCTGGGTTTATGGGGGCAAACAGGTGTGCTTCTAGGAAGTTCTATCTGTTATGTAGCAGGTTAGGGCTTGCTTGAACCTAGCCCTGATTCCATCTTCTGTTTGCATTAATAAAGACGTTGCCTATACAATTGCCATCGCTACTAATTTATTTCGCGAGACAAACTTAACCTCTTGAACTACCCTTTCATTTCAAATCTACTGAATCTATCTATCAACTTTTTATAGCAAAACACATTATATCATGGCCGTGAGTATAGACGATTCAAATTGCAATACGCTGTGTTACTAACTTAAAAGGATTCTATGGACATCGATAACCGCGATGGCGAGATTGATGAATCTCTGTATTCTCGCCAGCTTTATGTTCTTGGTGCCGATGCAATGAAGCGAATGGGCCGATCCAATGTTTTAATTGTTGGTTTGAAGGGTCTTGGTGTTGAGATTGCTAAGAACATTGCTCTCGCTGGTGTCAAAAGCTTAACATTATACGACCCTCAGCTTACAAAGGTGTCAGATTTGTCTTCCCAATTCTTTCTAAAAGAAAGCGACATTGGTAAGAGGAGAGACGAGGCCACAGCTCCTCGATTGGCGGAGCTTAATCAATACACCCCCATCAATATTTTGGAAGGCGATCTTCTCGATGAAAAGGTACTTACCAAATTTGAAGTCATTGTTCTCACTGAGACGCCAATTGAGTCGCAATACAAAATCAACGAGATCGCACGCAAAAACAACATTGGTTTCATCTCTACAACTACCCGTGGCTTATTCGGTAATGTGTTTGTTGACCTGGGTGACTCTTTTACCGTTATAGACCCTACTGGTGAAGAACCTCTTGTTGGCATTGTGTCCGACATAGACGAAGAAGGAAATGTTGCGGTATTGGATGAAACTCGCCATGGCTTGGAAGATGGTGATTACGTTAAATTTTCTGAAGTCGAAGGTGTCGATGCTCTCAATACAGGCGAAGCTTTTAAAATCAGCGTGTCTGGTCCATACGCTTTCAAGCTTGTCGCTGGACCCAAGGGTTTAGGAAATTATAAAAAGGGCGGTATATTTACTCAGGTAAAACAGCCTGTCACCCTTTCTTTTCAATCCTTAAAGGACCAAATCAATAAACCTGAATACCTCTTTTCAGACTTCGCAAAGTTCGACCGACCAAACACCCTACATGTAGGATTTCTAGCTCTGCATGGATTTTACAACAAGCATGAACGCTTACCAAAGCCTCATGGTGAAGAGGATGCCAACGAAGTTGTTCATTTGGCCAAAACTATCAAAGCTGGTAGCACTGATCTCGGCGAGTTCGACTTGGACGAAAAAATTATCAAAGAACTAGCGTATCAGGCTCAGGGCGACCTTCCCGCATTGAATGCCTTTTTTGGCGGCCTCGTCGCTCAGGAGGTCTTGAAATGTTGCTCAGGAAAGTTCTCGCCTATCAAGCAGTGGCTTTACTTTGACTCCTTGGAAAGTTTACCTGCAAAGATTGTTCGTACAGAAGAAAACACAGCTCCCAATAACTCTCGTTACGATGGCCAGGTTGCCGTATTTGGAAAAGAGTTCGTTGAAAGAATCCACAATCTCAAAGTCTTCCTGGTTGGCTCTGGAGCTATTGGCTGTGAAATGTTGAAAAACTGGGCTCTAATGGGACTTGGATCTGGTCCTGAGGGTAAAATCTTCATTACGGACAATGATTCTATTGAAAAAAGTAACCTTAACAGACAGTTTCTTTTCCGTGCTGGCGATGTAGGCAAACAGAAGGCTGAAGTAGCCTCTGTCGCAGCTGTTTCCATTAATCCTAATCTTGCAGGAAAAATTACATCTTATCAAGACAAGATTGGCCCTGAGACCGAAGATATTTTCAATGATGACTTTTGGAACAATTTGGACTTTGTCACGAATGCTTTGGACAATGTTGAAGCCAGAACATACGTTGATCGCAGATGTGTTTTCTTCAAAAAGCCACTTCTCGAGAGTGGTACTCTCGGCACAAAAGGAAATGTTCAGGTTGTGTATCCTTATCTTACGGAGAGCTATTCTTCAAGCCAGGACCCTCCTGAAAAAAGCATCCCTCTATGTACGCTTCGATCTTTCCCCAACAAAATTGACCATACTATAGCTTGGGCTAAGTCGCTTTTTCAGGGCTATTTTGCTGATGCTTGCGAGAACGTTAACCTCTATCTTTCTCAGCCAAACTTCGCACAGAGCACTCTTGAAAAAAGTGGAGATCAAAAAACCACTTTAGAAACTATAAAGGACTACCTAGTTGATTCTCGCCCTCTTACTTTCGAGGAGTGCATATCGTGGGCCAGGCTTGAATTTGAGCGCAAATTCAGCAACGAAATTAAGCAGCTTCTCTATAATTTTCCTAAGGACGCTGTTACCTCCACAGGTACACCTTTCTGGACTGGTCCTAAGAGAGCCCCTACTCCGTTAGCTTTTGATATTGAGAACGAAAATCATTTTAACTTTATAGTGGCTGCTGCGAACCTCCGTGCATTTAATTATGGTCTCAAGGGAGGTGCTGATTTAGATACATACGGAAAAGTTCTCTCGGCTACCAAGGTTCCTGAGTTCACTCCTGCTAGCAACATTAAGATTCAAGTCGAGGAGAATGAAACAGTTGATGCGAGCCGTGATGATGAAGGCGATGTTATTCAACAGCTGAAAGAAAGTTTACCTCAACCCTCTTCTCTAGCAGGGTTCCGTCTTGTACCAGTTGAGTTTGAAAAAGACGACGACAACAATCACCACATCGATTTCATCACGGCTGCATCCAATTTGCGTGCATTAAACTACGATATTGAGACTGCTGATAAGCTCAAAACTAAATTTATTGCTGGGCGTATTATTCCCGCTATTGCCACCACCACGGCTTTAGTAACTGGCTTGGTATGTCTTGAGCTCTACAAGGTTGTTGACGGAGAGAACAAGACCATTGAAGACTTCAAGAATGGATTTATCAATCTAGCTCTTCCCTTTTTTGGCTTTTCTGAGCCAGTTGCTTCACCCAAAATGAAGTACAACGGTGACAAAACAGTGGACAAGATTTGGGGCAGATTTGATATCAAGGGCAACCCGACATTAGGCGAGCTTATCAAGAAATTTGAGAAAGATGAAGGACTTACTATTACAATGCTTTCTAGTGGATCTACTTTACTATACGCTTCTTTCCTGGTTGCTAAGCACAAATCTCGCCTGGCTATGCCACTGACTAAGGTTTTGGAAACTGTGAGCAAAAAGCCTATTGGAGGTCATGTCAAGACAGTTATTTTGGAAATCTGTGCCGATGATGCTGATGGAGAAGATGTGGATGATATTCCCTTTATTGCTGTTCACCTGAACTGAAGAAACCACTGTAGTGCATAGCTAGTATGTATACCATCTGAGATTATCATTGAAAGTATGCTTTATTAAAATTATTTGCTAAAACTGCTGTCTAATCACAAAGTTGGGGTTGATATGTCTCAGCGTATGTGACCTCATGAGCCTAGATGTGAACTGTTTAAGTGTTGTAATGACAAACTTCCAGTAACAACAGGCTGAAAGGCTTCTCTTATCAGTATATAAATCATGCCCAATTCTCTTTCTTGCAATCCAGTCTTAGAGAAGCATCAAAGAGATATAACAGAAAGATTTTGCAATGCTCTTCAACTCACTTATTTGCGTTGGAGCAGTGGTGTCGACCGCCCTCGCCGCGATCAACCCCATTGAAATCAAAGGAAAGCATTTCTACGACTCTGTCACTAAAGAGCCTGTGAGTGTTCGCATATCAGTGTCTATGAGGGAATGCTAACAAGCCCAGTTCTTCTTGAAGGGAATCGATTACCAGCCAGGCGGATCTGCAGGATTCGTAGGATATGCTGACCCTCTCTCTGATATCAACTCATGCGCTCGAGATATATACATGTTTCAGCAACTCGGAGTTAACGTAACTAGATACTCCCGGTGATTAATTGAGCTAACATTTTAGTCTGTTCGAGTTTACTCCGTTAACCCTGATCTCAATCATGACGAGTGCATGACTTTGCTCGCCAATGCTGGCATCTACCTCGTATTAGATGTCAATAGCCCGAGGCCAGGTGAGGCTCTCAACAGATATGAGCCTTGGTCAACCTACAACACATACTATCTGGAGCATGTCTTGAGAATTATCCACCAGTTTGCAGGTTACAACAACACCTTGGGATTTTTTGCCGGAAATGAAGTTATCAATGACGAAATCTCAGCAAGAGAGTCGCCTCATTACCTCAAGGCTATTATTAGGGATATGCATCTTTACATGCAAAAGCACTCTCCAAGAGATATTCCTATTGGTTACTCCGCAGCGGATGACTTGAGATACCGTATATCTCTTGCAAAGTATTTGGAATGTGGAGATGAAGGCGCTCACGTTGACTTTTATGGTGTTAATTCCTATCAGTGGTGTGGCTACCAAACATTCCAGACCAGTGGTTATGATGGACTTGTTGCTGATTACTCTGACTACACCCTACCGATTTTCCTGTCTGAGTATGGATGCAACGCCCTCGTGCCTCGAGTATTTCAAGAAGTGAAGCCCTTGTACTCCTTGCAGATGACTTCTGTATTTTCGGGAGGCCTGATTTATGAATATGCGCAAGAGGCCAATGCATATGGAGTAGTAGATATTGACAGGGAAGGAAATGCTTATGCCATGGAAGATTTTGATACTTTGCAACGCGAGTACTTGGAAACTGAAACATACTATGATTTCTCTAAGGAGAAGAATGTTGAACGCCCTGTCAAGTGCAAGAAGAGCTATGCTCACCTCAATGCGGACAACAAAGTTCCTGATTCCCCTGTTTCGCAAACCATTCTGCAGGGTCTATCGGCGCCTGTCGGAAAGTTCATTGACTTGAGAGTCAACTCTACTTTATTTAAAGTATTCGATACTAAGAAGAAAGAGATCTCGGATCGCCGAATTACCAAAGTGATGGATTGGAAAACCCCCATGGAAAAGGTTCAACCTCACAAGCCCCAATCTGAGCTGGTACGTCTACCGCCTAAGAGCACTGGAGCTGCTGAAAAGCTGCGTAAGGAAGCCCCTACTCCTTTGAAAAAAGACGTTGTGGATAAGCAGCCCGAGACCCCCAAGGTCAAGACTCCTCGTGGATCCCTTAAGGCAAAGGATAAGGCTTCTATCACGAGTGCATCATCAGCCACCATATTTGATGAGTTCTCTATGAAGCTTTTGTTTTGGTCGTTTATTATTGGTGGTCCAGTAGCAGGAGTTGTATGGATTGGCCTGCTATAAAAGATCAGTTAAAATAGGTAGTTCGTTGAATACAATTTTCTTGTTGTTACTTGTGGCTGCTTCATTTGCCATGAGTTCAAATTGAAGAAACTTGCGGAATAAATTAGAACATGAACAGGTTGCAGACCTTGCACTTGCTCATGACATCTTGTCACAACTCATTCTGTACGTCTGGTGCTGAAAAAAAATCCAATCCGCATCACTTGTACAGCTGCTTAGTGCTTGTATTTAGCGGTCTTTTTTTGACAGTATAGATGAAGTGTGTTTCACATGGAGTGGGCAATAAGCATTTAGAGATCTCACTTTATTTCACTTTATTCGATGAAGAGTGGCATTTTGGCCGCTTTAGGCTCTATTAGCTTCTATCCCCGTGGCCGTCGAGTAGCACTGAGCCACTGCCTCTAATTCTAAAATAAATAATGAAAATATAAATAATAAAACTATAGAAATGTAATGTTATATAAAGTCTACTAGAGACATGGAGGAAAAGGCTAAAGTTATAACGTTGACTTTCTTCCGTTCTGAAGCAAAGCTGCAATTAATGGATTTCTGGAAGGTCTTCAAACAGTGTTTCAAAAGCAAGTAGCGATAGACTGAACAACTGGAGACAGGTCTTAAGTTTTCATGATGTTGACTGCAGATGTCAGTAGCCAGGCTCTAATCTATCACAGTAGCCTGCTACTGTGGATAAACATTGTATCAGCTGAGTCTATATAATGGAAGGGGATGTTTGAGTATACTTGAAAGCATCTCCATGTTGCCATTCAACGGTGTTGCTGTGTGCGCAGTGTGTTTGGCCTCGGCGGCTCAAGACAGGGTCAACGCGCACAGTGAATTTGTGTGTTCAGCCGTACCAGCTATACATTTGCCATTATGCATGCGCTTATGCATGCTTAAATCGACATGACGACATGGCGACTGGGAGAGCTCTGCTTGGGCTTGGGACACCATACATTTTGGGAGTAGCTTTTTTTTTCGGTTCATCAATGCTGTACCGCACGATGCACAATGCACGATGAAGACGCAGCGCTAGTGGATGGACTAAATGGCTGAGCCTGTGTGCCATAGTAGCCACGAGCCACACGTACACACTGTGCGGTAGACTTGGAAGAGGGGTCAAAAAAAAGAAGCGGAGTATTCCAGTTACGCAAGGGGTGTCTGGGCCAGTCTCGAGCCGATAAACAGCTGTAACCGGCTTGGCAACATGCCTGAGATTGTTTACTGCGCTGACGCTCCGTTTCCCCCGCAAGCTGGCATGAAATTCGAGTCAGCGTGGCATTTTCATGGTCATGTTTATAGAAACTAGCGCAGTTACATCTGTATGAATCAAGGGGCCTTGAAAATGACGACCGTAGCGAGCAATAGCGCTTGCCAACCCCGGGTTATATCCGGCGCTACTCTGTATCTTGAGTGGTTCTGTGGCAGCTCAGGCTTGATGATTCAGTAACGTAGGCTCGAAGAGTCTCTGGCCTTTTCCGCTTGCTTAGATTTCTGTGTTTGCTTTTACTGGAAAATTAGGCGAGTCACGCTTTTGCCAACTGAGAACGCCTTTACGTCGTTTCACATTGCATGACGTTGACCAACAAAAGCGGCGCTCCAGTTCAGTACTTCACATAGTATATCGGCGGTGGTGAGGATCCACTGGTGCTGTAGAGTCAGACTAAACTAGAGTATCCAAGGCCCGACATCCGCAAACATCTATAATGGAGGGACAAGCCTGGTCTAGCTGTTCCAGTATACGGAGCACTTGGGCTGTCTCAGCGTTGCTACACGTCTGCTACGTGCGCTCGACAGTGCATAGACCTGACTCCCAAAGTTCCTCATCTCAACGGGAACTACTCTAGTCCGACCTAGCATATGGTGGGAAGGCTTGAATTTGAGGTCCAAATGCTCTTTTCCTTTCGTCTGCAAATCTCGCACTCTGGGGCCTGATATATCAGTGGCGTGGTTTGCAATCGCTCAGCTGCGTACTTGCTTACTTATTGGGGCAGAAAAAGCTTCTAATTCTTTACTGGGTCTAGTGAGATTCGAATTCCCTTAGCTTCCATCGAATTTAACAGAGAAAAAGGAATTTCAAGAAAAAACGTTGGAGTCACAAATGCTGTGGAAGCCCAGTTAGAAGGCTTCTGTAACATTTAGATCATATGCACAGCCATTTGATTATGATAATTTTCTTTTTACATGGTACAATGAGCAATGGGAATCGATCTCTCTCGCATTATTTGTTCCTAAAAGGTTTTGGAGACTGATGCACGGAACTCAAAGCACCCAAAACTATCCGATCTCGAATCTTGACGCCAAGACTGAGCTCCCCAGTCGGAGCCTTTCCACAAAATCATGGTCTGTTTCGCTAGAACTGCGGATAATGCTGTAGAAGCGTTAAGCCTGGCAACTTTGGAAACCACGGGCTGCATTACTTATAATGCACTGCACTGTAAGAGTCTCCGGTCGACTATGGGCGATAAAGGTCAAAACGACATGGGCTACGCGAGATGCCAATTTATTAGCGTGGATAGGCGCTTGGCAACCCAATCGATGAGGCTATTTGGGTTGATGGTCTGGCCTTGAAAAAAATATAAAAACATATAGAAGAGTAGGCTCTTGTCTACGTTTAGGAAACAAATTTTTGCTGCCTTTGTAGACCCCAAATACCTTTTCAACTTCCAGAATTTATGTTCTACTATGCCAATCTGTGCGTGTTTCAGACAGTATTCCAAAAAACTTTACTCTTCTGGCGAGAGTGAAGTCTAACTCTGGTCTATAGCCAATATTTTGTTCAGATCGTCAAAAGAAGGCATCAAACTTTGAGGAACGAAATTGGCGTCTGCGTCGAATGAACTTAAACGCTTTCTTTGGGAGTTTACATGAATTGTTCTTTCTCTATGTCACTTTTAAAAGCGCTAGAAAAACAAAAAGCCGCTGTTTAATACGTGGTACACCTAGTAGTATGGCTATGTGTAGATGGCATTAAGTTGGCCATAATGTGATTACAATTAAAATAGCTAATGCTAGCATGCTACTGTAGCCATGTGCAAGTGGGATAAATATCCAATTTTCATAGGGTTAAGAAGCAATTTAAACTATTGGTGGCTAGTGTAAGTACAGTTATGGATTAGACATGACTTTCATCAGCAACCTCTCTCAGATTACCTTCCGTCAATCGTATATATATATATATATATATATATATATATATTATTGAGCCTTTCCACTTCTTTGTTTTTCTGTGATTGCAAATACTATACAACTCTCAGGGTCCGACTTTTACTGAAAGAAAAACCTCTATTTCACTCTCGCTTAAGTCTTGCTTTTCATTCAACATAACTTTTCACAACCATTCTGCAACCACAGATACTAGATTATAGGTACGTGCAATTCTTTTTCCTCTCTGTCTTCATCAACTAGACTAGACTGTGTAATATCTTAATGTTCAGATGCTGCCATTTCAAAATTTGCTGTCTGGAAAGTAGTGAGAACAAAATAATTGTTTTATAATATCACGGCTTCTTCTGAGATAGTTCTCACTGCTGCATATGCTTTTTCTTTTCGTATTGTCACTAACAATCAGTAGAACCGTTCCGATATTCTCCTTTCAACAGAAGTCCGCCTATCGTTTCTGCGTCTACATCGTCTGAAGGATTGACAGTAACAAGCCAATCAAGACATGAAAGGGCTATTCAGAATTCATAGCAACTCGGATCTTATAACATCGTTGTTGCCCAATCCGCCTCCACAACCCCATGTAGGTTTGCAGTCATCAAACCCAAATAAAAACCCCGAGTCTCGCAGCCACAGCTTTGACAAAAACTCGGCAGTTCTATTGTCAACATCTCATGGCTCGCCTTTAGGAAAAAAGCCTCGAAAAACCTCAGAGCCAAGAGAACGCTCGAGAAATCATGTCGACTTACAACCTCGCTCTTATTCGTCTCCGCATAACCAGCTACACTCAGGTTCGACTACACACAAGAAAAAGAGAAAGCCATCAACCAAAGAGTCAAAAAAAATATCCAACGAGCAGGATGGTAGCGAGAGTAATCTACCCAGCAACTCGCAAGTGAAAGCAAACATGGACTTAAGAAATTCTGAATGTTATAAGTCCTTTAGGGAACAAACTTCAGTCAAATCATCGGCCAAAATGAGCATAGCAAAGCCAAATCTCGCCGAGGAATCAATGCAATTTCGAATGCCTCAAGAAAACGGATTTTCTGGGCTTGCTATTTCATCAGAAATCCCAGCTGGTCTATCACCTCCCAAAATTGCATCGATACTTAATATTTCTGGTAACGCAGACAGCCATTTCGGGTCTCTCAGCACACATATCAATCTCCTAGATCCTATATCACCCATTTCTCCAATAAAGCTCCACTCTGAAGATTCGTCACGACGCAAAAGCGCCAGGCTCAGTCACCACCCCCCTTCTAGACTGTCATTGACCATCGACCAAGCACACTCGCCATCGACTGAGCATTTCGAAAAGTACTTAGCCGATACACTTGCGGTCATTGACTCTTCTCCAAGTATGAGCTCGAGCTCTAAGTGGTTTCTCCCGTCACCCACGTCAAACTCTTCCCAAGACCAGAATAGACGTTTAAGTAGACGATCGGTAGGTCCAAAAATCGCACAGCGTCAGTCCTCCCTCCCTATCCAACGCTCAGACAACTCACCTATTAGCCCACTCAACTCTACCAATCCCGTCCTGCAACCTTTGTACATCTCTCATGGGCAAGCGTCCCCCGATATTGCTTCAATTGGCAGCAGTCGTGGTGCCTCGACGTCATCCACATTTGGCCACAAAAGCACAAATAGCAGTTTCTCTTCAAACGATATGTCAGGCTTACCTAGCCGGAATGATAAGGTTTTGGAAAGTCCTATTTTGGCTTCTGGCTTTGACTTTGAAAAGTTCAACCAGTTGCGCATAGAAGGATCAAAACAGAAACTCTATACGTTTGAGTATCGTTCAGACGGGCAGTCGGTGAATCATGTAGGAATGGCACAAAACAATTGGTCGTCACGATGTGTTTCGCCAATGGCTAGTCCGACAGAGCAGGTGCAAGCACATCCGATGTTTAGAATCGATAGTATACGTTCCCAATCATGCGGGCCAGAGAAGCAGTTTCACTCCGGGCTGAGTGAAACTGTGTCTCAGTTGACTTTATCACCAAAGACCATGCACAGTGCCATACCTCATCATGTCTCTGGCCCCAGATTTGTCGAGCACAACCATCATGCAAACGATCATCACATGAGGTTTTCCAGTGTCCCAAGTCTTCCAGAACGCAACAAATTGAGACAGACAGAAGTGCGTTCAAAGTCATCATTATCCAGCCTTGACCCATATGCCTCACGCAACATTCTAGCCCCTTCAAATACTGGAGAAAATTTTAATGAGCTGAGTGAGACTAAAGAACTGAATACTCAAAACGTGGCAGAGCCTACATTTTTTAGAAAAGTGAGCGAGCCTTTCAATTCTTTAAATAAAAGTCTGCCCACAATTCCATCCGGGCTTGAGAATGCGACGCCTCAGTTACATGGCCGAAATGGATTTCATCCCATCAGCTATCATGAGTGGGATACTATCGACACTAATATTGATGCAATCAATCGAAACATCGATAAATGGGATCAAATTGAGAGCGATATTCAATTGTTGTTGGACGCTGGCGCCAGCAAAGAGAAACAGGTTAAATTCAACGATAGTGAAGGCTCTCGATACCACTTGATCAAGGAATCAGAATCACCCAAGGCTATCCGCATGAAAAACATGGAGCGTATAGCACCACCGCCTCAGTTTTCTCAGCGTCAACACGGGAGCAGTCAAAAACACGACCGGAGCCTTACAGAAAATACAACTCTTCCTTATCCCCCAATTAAGCCTCTCTTCAGAGCAGCATCTCCTGGAAGCCCAACGAGTCTCTATAGCGAAGCAGCCCCGCTTGAAGGTTTCAGTCGCCATGACATTACTTATCAGCGGCACAAGCTCGAAAATAGTTACGCAGCCTTAGCAGGTGACATGCCTGTTGGCCTAAGCTCTCTTAATTTTGAGATGAAAACCCACGCGAGCAACGTAATGAGACTTCAGCGGACGCCAACAAGATCTAGAAGCTTTCCGTCTCTTTTGCTTGAAGACGAATCTAGCAAGTCGAAGTCGACTGACTACATCAAAGCTGTTACTGTACTGGACAAAGATGGAGACAAGGAAGAGCATCATTCTTCCCCTGCTTGGTCTTCTTTCCACCACTCGAGGCCGCTTATTAAGGAGATGAGGCCCAGGTTTATGAGTACTAGTTCTATGGGCTTGCCTGTACCTTATGATGACTCTGCTTCTTGGACTTCGCCTGGCCATCAGGCTGAAGGGCTGCTAAAACTTCCAGGAAAGTTTCGAGACGAGGCCCAAGGAGGATACCAGCACTCGCATGAAGAGCCCTCCACTTCGGACCGGCCACGAAAACAAAGTATCGCTGGAGCCACGTTCGACACATGGAAACGCAAGCTGCGAAAGCCCAGCATGGCCAAATTACGACATAATAGTTAATTTCTTTCCAGGTAGATATAGTATTATAGCAAATTTAAATTGCTCAATCTTAGAGAGGTTCCGTGAGAGTCTTTGAGGAAATATTGTAGAAGTTTTCGGAAATCATGTAGAAGAATATGAAGAAGTCTAGCAGAAATGCTCTGAAAGGCATGAGATTCTGTCTTCATGTAAATACTCATATTTTAAACATTTCAGCCCTAGCCCTACATTAACTCAGTGCTTGCCGTTAAGCGTTGGGTCAATTTCGTTACTCGGTACCGGACATTTGCGTCCTTTCTTTTCTCAAAACTTTTTTAAATCCCCGCTACCATTCGCTTCATTTTAGCATTCATTCTGACCTTTGGCCGCTGAGAAACTATTCTATTCTCCGTATTAGAGCCTATCCACCTTATCGGTATTGCCTGGTGCTGTAAATATTGGCAAATCCTGGTTCAGATCCAGTTAACAATAAAAACAAGCCCTATACATAATAGTAATGGGATCTAGCGGCGCTATAAGCCCTTTGGCTTCCAGAGTACTTCCTTCTGTTGTTAGAGCCTCGGCTAGGCAATGCCGTGCAACTGCTTTCGGGGCTCGCAACCAGCTTTGTGTGCAAAGAGGGTTTGCTTCAATCCAAGACGACAAAAAACCAGACACACCTAGTGAATCTCATAAGGGCGACGCTAAGGAAGGCGTTGTTGGCGCCACCAAGGTACGCCGAAGACGACGAACTAGTTTCACAGATAACTTGAACAAAGGCCCCAGCTTTGACGATTTTCTGCGTGCCCGTGTGAGCAAGGATGACATTGTCTCCTCAGATGTAATTGCCAATTCACAACCTGCCGAACGCGTGCGACTTCCCTCCTGGTTGAAAACGTCTATTCCTAAAGGTTCAAACTTTACTAAACTAAAAGAGGATGTCCGCGGACTGGGTCTCCACACAGTCTGTGAGGAGGCTAGATGCCCTAACATTGGCGAATGCTGGGGTGGTAGCGATAAGAGCAAGGCAACTGCTACCATCATGCTCATGGGTGATACATGTACTCGTGGGTGCCGGTTCTGTTCTGTCAAGACTGATCGAGCACCTCCGCCGCTTGATCCCAACGAACCAGAGAATACAGCAGCCGCTATTGCCAAGTGGGGTCTCGGATACGTCGTTCTAACTACCGTTGATCGTGATGATTTACTCGATGGTGGTGCCCATCACTTTGCCGACACAGTTAGGCGTATCAAGAAAAAGGCGCCAGAAATCTTGGTCGAATGTCTTACTGGTGACTTCCTAGGAAACATGGAAATGGTTTCTCTTATGGCCAACTCTGGTCTCGATGTATTTGCTCATAATATGGAGACCGTGGAGGCTCTCACGCCATACGTACGTGACCGCCGCGCTACTTTCCAGCAGTCAATATCCGTTCTGAGGCACGCCAAAGTCGCAAATCCTAATGTGATCACCAAAACCTCAATTATGCTTGGATTCGGCGAGACTGATGCTCAGATCGAAGATGCTTTGCTACAGCTCAGAGGCGTGGGCGTGGACATTTTAACCTTTGGCCAATATATGCGCCCTACCAAACGTCACATGAAGGCGGTGGAGTATGCCACGCCAGAGACGTTTGATAAGTGGCAAAAGAGAGCCATGGAGCTAGGCTTCATATATTGTGCCAGTGGTCCTCTGGTGCGATCTTCATACAAGGCAGGAGAGGTGTTCATTGAGAATGTGTTGAACAAGCGGAAGAATGCTGCTTCTGAAGCTATCAAGTCTGGTGCCACTCAATCTTCACTCAATCAGTCTTCTGTCGATGCTTCATTATAATCACATCTTATGTAACTCACTGGCCGCAATAGATAGTATAGATTCTGAGAAATCGGCCAAAGTGTAATTCGTGCTACTTGTTTATTTCTCGTAACTCGCTGTGTATACTTTCAACTGTCGGAGACTCAAGGAACTGCAAAGTTCTTGTAATACAAATCACATAGTGTATTCCTAACAAATGCGCCTTTCCTTCTACAACTCTGATATCCTTTACCATAAACCGCTTGTCTTGATTTATACGCAAAAACAAAACCTTACGGCCAGAAGCAGCCACCGAGTAAACAAGCTACTTTTAAGGCCTTAACCTCTACGCACCCTTTCTCTTTCTCCCAACGCCTACGAAATCCACCATTCGATTCCCTTCACAGAAGTTCACGCAGTTTCACGCAGTTCACACCAACACCGTTCTCCTACAGAAGCAATGCCTGCGTGGAACCTCTTTGGCTCCAAGAAGCCGTCTACGTCTCATTCCGCTTCTCACGGCCATAAACTTTATCGCTCATTGTCGGCAGACTCGCTTGTTTCTAGCTCGACGGCGGGATCTTCGGTCAATGCTTTCAACCTCGAAAACGTATCGACGCAGTCTTCGGCTAAGGACATATTCAAGTCTGTGTCTGCAGCCAACGCTGCTGCTGGGTCATCGAGATTGAGGTCTGGAAAGCCTAGCCAGCCAAAAGTTGTATGCCAAAATGCTGCTTTCCCTTTGTTCTTGTGCTCAGATATTTGCCTAACACCAATAGATTGTTTACAGTTGTATTTGCTGCGGTACAAACTTAAGTGTCCCTGTGGGCCTGCCATACTTCAAGTGTGAGTGAACTTGGCGCTCGAATTGCAATTGCTAATAGTACAGGCTCTATATGTGAAACCTTTCATGATTTGCGGTCGGGAATCCCTGAAGACCCCATCCCACTCACAATTGCTATGGTAGAAGAGGCTATTGAGCTAGATCATGACAATCCCGAATATCCACGTCTTCAAAAGATGATTTCAGCTGCTTTTTCATCTGTGGAAGCCCTCAATGCTTCCTTCCCTCTGGGACTTACAAAGTTGTCCTACTCCCGGCCCGGCATCAACCTTCAAGACGTTGCCACATTTTATACTCTGATAGCCTCGCTACCTTCTAAAAAGCCCGCTTTTCTTATTCTGTCGTCAGCTCTCAATCTTCTTAGGCGACCGAGGCGCAAGCTTTCCTCACCATCGGACATTTATTTCCTTTTGATAATTCTTGAGAATCCAGCTCTACACTCGTCGTCTATATTTGCGACATCTAAATCAGCAGAATCGATCGAAGCGCTTGCGCTGAATTGCTTAGAGCGCTGTACTGGAATTATCGCACATTCTCCGAAACGTACCCGTCATTACCTGTTGAACTGGGCTTCACGATTCTCGGCCACCCGTTTCAAGAGAGACGTAGAGCTATTAAACAATTACATTTCGTTCCAGTTGACATGTAAGAGTTGGGCCGGTCCTAAAAAGCATGGACGCACAAAATCAAACCTCGATTCTACTGATCCTTTTCTGTCATGCCCTCATGAAAGTCCCAGCACATCTGCCCCCTCGCGGTCAAACCAACTCTTTGCGCCGCCGCCTGGCCCAATGCGCGGACCCAGTCAGAAGCGAAAAAATCCAGTCAAAATCAAAATCAGTAGTTATGGACGGGACTGGCGTATACTGGCGTTTGCCACCGTGCTGTCTATTTATTTCAACGCAAACAACATTTCTGGCAAACTATCTATTGCAAAGTTTTACAACCCTATAGTCAGCCTCATTGATGCTAAGCTTGACTATGATTCCTGGGAACGACTGGGCGTGCCGACATCCCTACTACACACTCATTCCCATGTTCCGAGCCCAACACACTCTACATCTTCAATCCCCAAATTGAACCCTCTCGACATCACAGGCTCAGTGGAGCAGACACCACTCTTTGCGTTTTGCAAATTTCCCTTTCTGGTTCCGCTAGGTTTGAAAGAGAACATATTGGAACACGATGCGCGCCGCCAGATGGAACTGGAAGTGCACGAAGCGTTTTTTAACTCGCTCACCAATCAGGCCGGATCACAGCCCTTTTTGCATATCAGGGTACGCCGTGACCATCTGCTTCAAGACTCGTTTGATTTTCTCGAGGCTCATGTGGATGAACTCAAAAAAGCTATTCGAGTTGAATTCATTGGTGAAGCAGGTATAGATGCTGGAGGACTCAAAAAGGAGTGGTTTTTGTTGCTAGCTCGTGAACTTTTTGATCCCGCTCGCGGCCTCTTTTCAGAAGATGAGGACTCAAAGTATTGCTGGTTCAATACAAAGTCATATCAACCGCTCAAATTCTATAAACTCACAGGCGTGGCCTTGGGCCTTGCTCTGTATAATTCAATTAACCTGGACGTTAACTTCCCACCAGGAATGTTCAAGCGATTGCTAGGATCACCTTACAGCCTGAAGGACTTTACTGTAATGTGGCCACGGTATGGCAAGTCTTTGCAGTCTCTTCTTGACTACGCTGGCGACGATATTGAGTCCGTGTTTTGTCTCACATTTTCTGTTTCGCGCCAACTTGAGGACGGAACCGTTATAGAAGAGGCTTTAGTGTCTAATGGCAAAAACCGCAACGTGACAAAATCAAACCGTGCTGACTATGTTAAACGAGTGGTTTCCTATTATATGGAAGGTTCAATCAAGCGACAATTTGAACCACTCAAGCAAGGGTTTTATAAAGTAGTCGGCAGCAATGCGCTCACACTTTTCCAACCTGAAGAAATTGAATTGCTAGTAAGAGGAAGCGACGAGGAGCTCGACACTGCCGCGCTGCGCGCTGTCACACGGTACAAGAACTGGACTCCAACTTATAGTAACAATAAGGAAGCAGCCGACAACGCTCCGGTTGTGCGTTGGTTTTGGCAGTACTTTGGGGCTCTTGATGCCGCAGACCAGCGCAAGCTTCTCATGTTTGTGACTGGCTCTGACCGAGTCCATGCAACGGGTATATCAACCATGACGTTCAAAATAACTCGTCTGGGTGGAGATAGTAATCGATTTCCCGTTTCGCATACTTGTTTCAATGAGTTGTGCTTGTATGAATATAGCAACAAGTACAAGCTAGCCCAGCTACTGGGGCGTGCTATACACGAAAGCGAAGGATTTGGGTTGATGTAATGATCTACGACAAACCAAACTTGAAATATACTGGTAGCACAAGAAAAAAAAAACCGAAAAAAGAAAACAGATATACTGGTATTCTTTATTCAAACATGTGGGTTCATATTTCAATAAATGTATATAAAGACTTGGGAATGAATTAGTATAGAAGTTTTTTATGTACATGGGGGGAGGTTGTTTCGTTAAGCGTTGGGGAATAAAGAATGAAGCATTGAGCAAGCTAGCTATTGAAAGAAGCATATGTTTAGGTGATAAATTTTTGTTGTGAAAGAAAGCAATAAAGCAGGATTGGAAAAAGAGTACCTGCCCGTGGCTTAAATGCAGGAAGTGCTTTTGAATTTTAGTCTTGAAAAAAATAAGACATTAGATCTTTTTCCGAAAAATTGAAGCGTTTTTGGTGACAACGGAATACTCCGCAATTAAGGGCATCCCCCACACCCAGCATTGCCTCCTCCAGACTCAGTATTGCCACTACTGCCACTTTCAACTGTATATTCCCATCCTTGGCCTGCCGCAAATGTAACTGCGTCCTGACAAGTTCTGAACTTGAAAGGGTTCACAAAATCGCCAGGATTGGCCCAGTTCAAGACCCAGGACTTGGATTGCTCGGGCGAAGGTGTATTTGACGATGACAAAGCTGAAGAAGTAGAGACTGAGGATGTTGAAAGTGATGTAGATGCTGACGTGGAGGATGTGGTTGATGCAGAGCCGGTAGCAGATTTGCCTTGTGAAGCTCTCGGTTTAGCTGCCGCTTGCTTTTGTGGTAGTACACGCAGTTGCTGGCTACTGTTGCTATTGTTGTTGTATCTGGGTACAGGGTATATTCTGGCTCGCACAGGCCTAGGATTTGCCGCTGATGAAGGTGTCGAACCGGGCGACGTAGCGGCGGCGGAAGAATAGCAAGCGCAGGCAACAAGAGGGTTTGAAGCCGGCTTCAAAGCCGAAGTAGGACTTGAACAACTACCAACAGAAGATCTACCAGCAGTGCTAGTAGTTAAAGATGGAGTAGATGAACCTAATGAAGTAAGCAAACGCAACGAGCGTTGCAGAGATCGAACAGAAAACATATGGCTTCGTAAAATAACAGTCTACGCTGTGAATTTGTTTGTAGGGTATGTTGATGTAGTAGAATAGGGTGTATGCGTTGAGTGAGACTTGATGGTGAACGTTAGTTGTCAGATATCGATTTAAAATATTGAAAAGGAAAAAGATGGAAGGCAAAGGGTGCCCTTTTTAACTGATTGATAAAATTGAAAATTCAAAAAACTGTGGCCTATAGAGGGTCTCGCGCTCGGTAAAAACCAGAGTAACTAGAGGGTTAGGGCTATTCCTCAATCTGATAATTCTAGATTTGGCTGGACTAGAGCCAATCATAGAGCTTGTTTGATTTTACGTGATTTTTAGATTTTTGGTCACGGACTCAAATTACCAAGACATAAAGCACAATAGCACAGAGATTATCTTTGTCCTGCCTGACATGCTAAACATCTACAACGTGTCGTGAGTTCATGAAAAGCAGCTGGAATGGCAATTGATTAGATACTAAGAATTAATGTATTAATTGTTCTTTTTCCATGGAACCAGCTTTTTGCCAGAGCCCAAATAGCTGAGCCCAAGCTGAGCTTTAGCTTGACCTTGAGAACTACCTGGATAGAGTCAGAGTAAAGCAATTATACGTGTGCGTGAGAAGTAGTGACAAAATAAAAACAAAACGGTTTGCGGAAAAAAGAAAAAGTAAAAGAAGAAGAAAAAAAAGAAAGGCATCGCGTTGGATAGACTAGCCTATACAAAGACAATAAAGCAAAGGAGGCAAAAATAATAATAAATGAACCAAAAATTGAATACCAGCACAACCTGAGGCTTTTGCTTCGCTTCGCTTTGCTTCGCCTTGCCCTGCGTTTGCTTAGATTTGGTGTTTAAAAAACCCCAAAACCAAGCTCAAGTGGAACTTTGATTAGTTTCGAGCAAGTTTCTGACGAGAAATATCTGTTCTCGACTCACTTGAGACAACGGGGGAGGTAGTGGTGCGCGTACTTTCGGCATCATTTAGGATGACAGACGGAGGGATACGCACTTGTCTCGGCAGCCCTAGGCTAGCTTGCGACAAGCTTGCTTGGTTGACATGCGAAGAAGTAGTCGCATCTATCTCCGTAACTGCTGTAGCTCCAACACCTTCAAGGGCAGACACGTCATGCGAACTTGCATCTAGAGAAGAAACAGGTGCCTCATCAAATATAGCATCAAAGTCTGTCAAGAAGTTGATCAGCACTGACGCTGAAATGTTTAATGTCGGAGCAAAAACTATCCCCACGTTTCGGAGGTTCATTTTGTTGACGTCCGAATGCGAAATTATTTCAGTCAACAGAGAGCAAAGGACACAAAGAAGATCGCGGTTTTCTTTCGGTAGCTCTTGAACAAGTAACTTGAGTTTGAGAGTTTTGTCTCCAACATTGAGAATGTCAACAGCATCTCTAAATTCTGGGGCCAGATGAGAAGAAAGAATCAGTGACGGAATTTCGCGCAGAAAGAGCTTCAAAAGACCTGCTACAGCATGCATATCGTAATAGGTCTTGCAGTTTACTAAATCAACGTCATACTCGGTGTTGAAGCGCTCCTTTAAGTTTCTGATAGTAGATGTGGACCCACTCAACCTAAAAATGCCTTCTTCAAAAATAGCACCTCTGACCTTAAGCAACTCAATGCATCTGAAAACAATAGAAGGAACTTGGCAATGATGTACGTTTTTCGCTGAAAGAGCCACCGCATCCGCCAGTGGAACCCCAAATACCCTTCTAACGCTCGTTTTGACCATCTCAGAACTAAACGACTTTGGTGGCGATGGGTCTACAGGCGTAGTCGTTGGTTTATCCTGAGATACTATTGCTTCCTCGAGCGACACGCCTAGTGCCTGTAAAGCAGCCAAATCATGTTTACTCGGGTTCGGATTTACCATTCCTGCATGGGCATTCGGAAGGGATTTTTGTTCAACGGCAGAGTACGGAGTAGCCTGAAAACGCTCGAGGCTAGGCTGGAAATTGACTGAAGCGCTGTGCCCGTGCCCATGAGGATGCGTATTAGTACCTCGATTGCGAAGAGCTGCAAAGAAGCCCTTTTTCTTTGGCTTTTTCAAGTCTTTGACACCATCGTACTCGTCTTCTAAAGTAAGAGATTTACGCAGGTCGTTGTTTGAAGAGCTCAATGCAGGTCTTACGCGCTGCGTACTGGGAGGAGGAATTGATGGCAAGGAATCATGGTAAGCATTGTAAGATAAAGGGGTTGCAATGGAGTGCCTGATATTTCGGTTCACTTGCTTTGGTATGGCTGGGGCCTCGTTGGAGTTATAAGCGGGAGGCGGGGCTGGTGTAGGAAAATCGGCAGCGAGAGCTTCTTTCGGTGACAATTTTTCAGCGTCTACCACAGGCAACGGAGGTGGGGGAGGCGCGTTTGAGGGTTGAGCGATGATTTCTAGCAAGGCATCAATCCACAGATCTCGGTTTTGATCGCTCTCAGCGCAAAGAACATGGCGAACTTGATCCTTCTTTTTAGGCTCCACGAGAAGAAAAGCATGACGAAATTCTTTTTCCAGTGAATCCTCTGTAGGATTGCTTTCTGTTTCAGTTCTCGTTTGACGTCCGATTTTAGCACCAATGAGATATATTGACCCTTGTAACTCTCCACCAGGCTTTTCATAGTAGTTCAAGAAATCGCCTTCAATGACAAAATATCGAACTTTCCATCCTCGAACTTTCTTTCCACGCTTCGTCAAGTACCCTTCGAACCGAGAGGGTGAGTCGGGAACATCCATTGGGTCAATGGTGTCCGTCGACAGAAACTCGCACAGAGCTTTGGCTGCAACAGGAGGAAGATCCTGCCTTTTCAAAACATCGAAAAAGTATGTCTCTAGAGCGATTCTCCTCGCATCAACTCTAGAAGGGGCATGAGACTGGAATAGGCTTCTGTCAGGGAGTTTGGGAAATTCGTGTTCACCTAGAGCAGATCTAAGGGTAGTATCTAAAGCAGACAAAGCAGTGTAATCCTTGATTACCTTCCATAGCTCCTTTTTACTGGTTCTATCTAGGGCACCAAGAATAACAACAGGATCTTCGCGTCGCTTTTGAGGCGACTTGACTTTACCAATTAGAGTGCTTATGTCGAGCCAAATAGACGATAATTCATCAGGTGTGACAAAAAGAACCACGTCTTTCGCCTCGGCAGAATGCTTGGGAGATTTGGGCCAGGGGCGGTCCGTTAACGTCAAGGAGTCCTATAAAGTTAGAAAAATGTAAAAGTATTGCTGCATAGTAACATACAGAGACAATGCTTTGCTGAGGATGGATATTGTTAAAATCAAAAGAGTATTTTTGTGGCGACACGGAAGCGTTGGAATGGTTCTTTGCTGTCTGTTTTTGGTCTACAACGGCGCCAGTACATGGTAGCTTAGGTGAAGTCACACTTTTACTGGACGAGTGTGAGTTCGTCGAAGCTAAGCTGGTGAGGCTTGCCGATTCAGTAGTTGTTGGTCGAGAATCAGAGTGTTCGCTTTCATTTTCAGCCGTTCGTTTTGATTCAAACGAGTGCCTAGTTCCAGAGTCAGCGCTTCTTCTAGATCGAACAAGGCTGACCGGAGACAGTTTATCACGTGATATCGGTCCTCGCGAGGATGAGATAGTGATGGGTGAAGGTGGACTGGCTCGCGTCGTTTGCGTAATATCTAGATCGCGAGGCTCCACTTTTGTACTTCCCTCTTCCACAGGTACAAGAGAATCTTTTATGGATTCTTCTGTGATCGGAACAACAGGACTGGCGATAGAATTGTCGGCCTGAAGCTTGGCTATCGTTGCTCTGTATTTTTCATTTTGATCCACAGCTCCATCTAGATCTTTCTGGAGATCAAAAATCATTGTTCTTTGCTTGTTTACAAGGGTCCAGAGCTGGGCGTTTTGAGATTGAACCTGCGAGAGCTGAATCAGCTTCTCACTGAGGGTGTGCTTCAGTTCGTTGAAGGTGCAGTTATCGAGAGTCGGGAATGCTGGGCTCAAAGGGCTAGCAACCCTCATCCCATCTTTACCTTCTTCAAATAAAGATTTCGACAACGGAGGAGCCGGAGTAGATGGTGCTGATGAAGATCTGTTCACGTTTGATAGTAAATTAATTTGCTTGACGCTTGCCATAGCGTTTTCCTTGGCAGAGTGAATGGGGGTAGTAATTTCCCTAATAGCGTCAGTAGTGAGGTCCAGCGATGCGGGCTTGGTGTTTCCAGTGCGAGGGTTTAAAAGATCATTGGAAGAATCCTTGGATGTGTAGTTATCCAATTTTGGAGAAAGAGGGATGGTCGTTGGTGATGCCTTCGAGGCGGATGAAGTGGCGGGGGGGTCGCCCTCAGTAGGAGAAGACAGCAGAGGGTTGGAATAGGAAGTAATTCGCGGATAAGATGAAGGTTCAGGTGCGGGAGAATCGACCGACTTTAGTGTTGATGATTCAGGTCCTGGGTAAAGTTCTTGTGTATTATACAGCTTCGTGATGCTGAGAATGGGAAGAGGAGGTTTCAGCGTGTTAACGCCTATCTGGGGAGATTTGGTGCTCTGTCCCGAATCATCATCAGATAAACCTAACGCCAACAACTTGTTTGGTAGCGTACCGTTGTTATCAGCATGTGACGCATCTGTAAGTGAAGTAGCGACATGACGAGCAGCACTGCCTTCTCCATCTAATTTTCCTTGCTGAAGATTCAGCGCAGAACTCGAAGTGCTGTGGAAAAGCTCCAAAGAGTCGAGGGACGTTAGAGAGCTTTGAGCGTCAAGGGCGGAGGATATAGGATCCTTGAAGGTTTTGCCGTTGTTTGAAGTAACACTTGGCTCACCTTCCAAGTTGATGTTAGCGGATGGGGAGGGCGGAGAAGGGGCGCAATACTTGCCTTGCGAAGGCGATAAATCAATCTGGCGGTAGTACGATGTGTCATTTTGTGGCAAAACCTGAGGACTGCTACGAGAAATGCTGCTTTGTGTGGGCGATACAGGGGTTTGAGATTGATGCTGTGGTGTTTGCTGTAATGTTAGCTGTGGAGATGAAGATGAAGGTGAAGAGTCGATTGTTTGAGCTTGGTGTAATGAGGATTCAAAACTGGTAGGCTGCGACATGCCCGTGTCAGCTTCAGTAATGCTGGCACTCATATTATAATTCCATGCCTAGATGGAGAAGGCGAGGTGAAAGGGATAATGGGCTGAAATCAAATGCGATGGGTCGAGTGTAAGGAGGTTAGAAAAAAAGTGGGAAAAAACGAGAACAGAAAATAAAAAAAAAATTAAGGAGGATACAAGAGCGAAAATTGCTGATCAAGAATTCGAATAAGAAGAAAGTACACTATACGAACTGTATAAACGCTAGCAATTAAAAACTAGTACTTGATATTTGCAAGAGATGGTTGACTAAAACTGTCAATACTATTTGTGCACAGTTGCGAAGAAGTAACAGTTTCGGCAAGTGCTTCTTGTTCTGGTTGGCATTAGCTATAGCCAAATCATGTGCGTGGAATCTTTTCACGGTGACGATTGAGTTTGAACTTTGCTTTCTCTTCCACCAAAACTTTGCAATTGCGACTTGAAGAAACGCTGCTGGGTAGCTCTATATGGTAGACTCCACACAAAAATGAGACTCGGTCGTTGCTCCAAGTGGGAGGTAGTATAGGGTATGGTACATACAGTACTAAATAGTTTGTCTAATAGTCTTCAAACGTGGTGGACAAGCTTAGAAATAGGTCTTCAGGACCATGAAACAGGAACAGAAACCTTTGAAGCTTATATAGCACGTTATATATTAATGTATAGCTCTACTGATTCAGTGCTCAATTGTGAAATACCTGTTGCATTAAGCATGGATGTCCAGCTAAAGACACGAATCGGTGAGACACTCTATCTCGTTAAGTGGCTCGACTTGGGCATAACTACTGCAACTTCCAACTAATTGCTGATAAATACGTGTGAATTACGTTACATGCTAACAGAAATACATAAGCGCAATTAGACTAATTTTGTTGATAGCCGGTGATGGTATTGCTTTGGGACTCTTGGAAATTTGGAGTGGACTAACGTGAAATAAAGGCGCCTCAGAAAAACAAGCTGGAATCTCTGAGACAGCAGCGGCACCAACCTAATCAACCATTGCTTCAGCTATTTTGCATAAGAAAGAAAGAGTTTCTAGTAGTCTCAACGTGTTTCGCAGAAACAGTCTCTCTCTGTGATTGAGCTTTATTCTGCTTTTTGGAGAGCCTTATGATTCGCAGAAAGCGTCATACCAAGCATGTTATGAAAGAACTGGCACTTACGTTCTATGTCATACTTGCTCTTGATCTTTTGATCATATATCAACGTAGCAATTTATGTCTCCTCCGGCCTCACTAAGCCACGACAGACTGGGTATGAGTTTATCGTTGGCACTATACATGTATTCCGGAATATTTCTGCCAGATAAAATACTATTATGTTCAGTCTTTGCCTCATGGGATTTTAGCATTACATAGGGATTCCGCTACAAGAATTTTGGATTCAAGGGCAACCACTGTTTCAATGCACGGTAAAGCACAGCAGCCCGGAACATAGCTCAGGATAGTTTATTATTATCCCTTCTATTAGATTTCAAAGCTTGCTTTGTATTCTGCAACTTCCAAAGAAGACTGTACACAGTTCAGAGGCATATTAGAGTTACGAAAGAAGTCCCCCTTGACAAGAAGCTTGCATAAATGTCACAAAGTTGTACACCGAAAGCTCGGATAGATATGGCCATGTAGCCGACAGTTGGCATTATTTTTGGACTCCCAGACCATAAGACAGTGGAGATCAATATGATGAATTGTTTGAATTGACACGTAGAGCGCTTTCAGACTTTCCAGCCTCTACCAATGGAATACCAATACTACACTCCCATGCTTGAGTTGATCCAAATCAAGAGTCTAGAGCATTGCACCGTATAATCAGCCAGGTTTGGTATGATACCCTCTTGCTAAGTTTTCGAGTTGTCTGGGGCCGTTCTGTACATACCGTAGAATGCCTACGACTAGCTTTTGCCAATCAAAAGATGTTTGTCTGTAACTTTTTGGATGAAATGGCTTTGAAACTCCCGATATACTGTATGTAACTTGCCAATTGATGGAAGACGTATTGCCTGCTTGATGGCACTGTTGAATTGTTCACTGGTGACACATGGCAGGAAAAGTAAATCTTAGAAGCCACCAAAAAGCCGTTGTGTTTAGTAGCAAATGATGGAACGTTACAAAAAACGGTATAACTCTGACTCTATCTTTTTGTTGATTCTTATTACGCCAATTGACATTTGCTCACAAGTCTATCTCTAGATATCTCCGCGCCAGGCAAGCCAAATTAGTTTCTTTTCCTTCGGCATTTTCTGAATCCATGCCTGGAAGGGTAAGCACAAATGATTTGCAGCTCCATCCAGATGTTCAAGAAGCGCGCGACATTGAGTAGTGCGCTTATTGCTTTTCACAAAGGATTGAGACCGAGATTGATCCAAGTGCAAACTGTGCCGTTTGCCAGGCCTGTATAGCTGCATTAGTGGGCAAGCTGGACTGCCTCAGTCGAGCCCTGTTTACCGCTTTTTCGAACCCTGGGATCAGTTTTCAAAGGGGCAAGAAGATGTAGATACGTTCACGTCGCCGGGGAAGCAGCCGCTTGGAATTTGAGCAGATGGAACTGCTGAGATAAGGCCCGTTCCAGAGCATTGCGACTTTTCAAAATCGAGAGCGGCACCGCCTATGATACCTCGCTTAGTATTTGGGACTGGATATAGTGCGCTCATCTCTGTAGTTACAAATAGCTTGGCTGTGATCTGTTGCATTGGAGTATTTTTGGTATCCATGACTGCTGGAGATGCCCCCATCTAGTTACTTCAGGTTTAGTTCTAAAACGGCTTTCAGAAAGGAGTGACACGTCCATTATCTTGGGAACAAGAAATTGTATTCTTGCGGCGTTTCAAGAGATCTAACGCAAAAAGGCCAGGCCCAGGCTTCCCTATTTCAGTCCGTATCTGAGGTTTCCAAGTATCGGCCCCTCAGTGCCTTGCCCCCAAGGCAGTACACCACTCGTGTAAGGGTTCTCTATAATAAAGTTTTTAGGGTGATTTGGATCTGGGTTCCGGCACGCAGATGACACGTTTCGACACCTCTTGTACATGCTTTCCTCTATATTATATGTAAACTGCTTACTCTCATCAGATCAGTCGATCTTCGAGATCTTTTTCTTGTATGGCCCAGATATATCTACTATTCTGTCAGCAATTGTGATTGGCTATTTACTTATGCACGTTACGCGTTTAATGCATATATATAAGTATTGTAATGCACCAATGAAAAATCAGGAACATGAAAGTCAGCTCCTCTTGCGGCTTGTGGATCACAATCAGCTAGACGAAGAACTCCATAACCAGTCTACACGCTAGTTAGAATTCGACCTCCGCTCCAAAAAATGCTCCAATTGTTGCTTCAATAAAACTCAAAAGAATCTTTCAGCTGAAGCACATAGCTCTATTGAACTCGGATACATTACCGAGCCAGTGCGTCGTCTTGACAAACTATCCCTTATATCTATAGCGGCATCTTAAGGCCCATGTGTAGCCGGCGTTACAAAAATACCTGCCGTGGTTCCTGGCTAGTGATAAAAAGAACATCATGTTGGGAAAATTGGTAGTTGAGGGTTACAGTAGCGAGCCTCACTATTACTGTGAAGCGAGAAACTAACAACTTGCAGGTCTTTTCACCAACTTTGCAGCAGCGGCGCTAGTGCTGAGAGACAGTAATGCCTTAGCGCAAACCTAAATATATTGCGTTGATTACTTCTGGATCACAGGTGGCAATATGCTCAGTGTAAGCTTCCAAATTCCCAAGACGCATTTCGTGCTTCCATTTGCTGTATTTTGCTGTTTGTGACGCGCTTCCAAATTGAGCCAATAAGCAATACAAACCTCCACAAATACCCAAAAAAATTGCTGTGATCGGTTTGCTACCCTTGAACATTGAATGACCATCAAAGCACAATTCGAAATGATACGAACTCCAGCGAGCCCACGTGAAGGATGCAAAGGCCTCCTTTTTATGGAGAATCTGCTTTAGATATGGCTATTAACGGTCCACACAGCAATGCCCGGCTGCTGTGAATTTCCTCATTGAGAACAAGATACCAGCAAAGATGTGGTTTACCTATTGATATACAATATCCTTAGGCGAGTATCAACACAACATTAGTTCTGTAACGCATTTTTGAGATGCCGCCTTCGATTTATAACAAGCAGACTTACAATCACCTGTGAGCCGCCTATATAATAGACCTTTTCCCCGACCAGAAAAAAGATTCCAGCAGCGGTTCCCGTTAGATTCTCTTCATATAAGCCCTAGACAGTTTTTAATACTTCTACCTATCCTTCTTGCTCATATTAATCATGGTTGGAAAATATTCCAGAAACTCTCACGAAAGCCGAGCTCGCCCTGAGCGTCTTTATTTCCTTAATTTATTTCATCAAAAACGCGCTGATTTACAACTCAAAAGAAAAAGACCAGTATCAGAAGACGAATACGACGAAGACAAAACGGAGGACAGCACTGACGAAGATGAAGAAGAGTTTGCAAATGCTAAAAAGACACCTGCAAAACGCCAAGAGGGCGAGGCTTGCGAGCTGAACCGTAAGCTTTTGGATCTCATCAAGTTCCGAAAGGTCAACCAGAAAAAGCAGCGCATAGAAAGTCATCCAGAAATTCCCATCGCATCAAACAGCCCGAAAGTCGAAAGTCCTCGTGAGTCGGCTTTCGAACCTGCGCCTATCTCTACTTATGTCAAAGAAACTCAAAAAGATTTTCAGACCTGCCAAACAATTGAAGCAAACGTGTCTACCTGCCCGAGCTCCTATGCAACTGCAGACAAAGGCTCAACCGCTCACACCAATCTCTCTAGCCAGGTTTTTAATGAACGGCCTTGCAATTTGCCTGTAATGCACAACAGTATGTTTTTTCTTGAAAACAAGGAAAACTGTGAGCCTGGCTATTCGACATCCCCCGCATTTGTTGAGCCTATTAGCTCTCCCAGCTTCATTGATTCAAAAGTCCCTCCTCTAGAGCCTATGCAGGAGGCTTTCAACGGCTTGTTGATTTCGTCGGTTTCTCCGCGAGAAGAAAACTTTATTCCCAATGATAGCCTTACCGAATTTGTCGATATGTCTGATTCTGTTCAGGAGGAAGTTCCATACCCTTGGGGTATTGTCAACGCAGCGGAGTCCCCTGACTGGTACTATTCTGACATGAATGCATCCACTCTTTGCTCGTATGAAAGTGAGCCTGTTTTTAATCACCCTCTGACCTACACACAGTCCTCGAAATGTTACTCTTCAAATGATTCTTTGCAGTTTCCGGGTTCAGGCCAATTTCAAGAGGGGCACTCTGAACCTTCTCTCAAAAGGCACAACTGCGGGTGTCTTCCCCAATTCTGCACCCACAACAGCGCCTTAGTGCCTAGAGATTTGGTGCCGACTGACGTTTGCCACCCGGAGAGCAGTACAGACAATGAAGCACACAATAACTTTATGATGGACTGTTCACCCAATTACGTGACTGAGTTTCTTCATTTTGGGGAGGAAGTGCCGACGATGAACAACGGCCACGTTACTGTACAGCAGCAGTCATTTTTTAGTGGCACTAGCGACACGTCTTTTGACAGCTCGGGTGACAATCTGTACTAACAAAACAGCCAAGTTTTAATGAGACGAAGATCTTTCTTTGCAAATTTGAGAATTTGATGATTTTATATGAGATATATGAAACTTGGTGAGCGAGGGGTTTTTGTCGGAATAAAAATTGAAGTATCAGGAACCCCCAAAGAAAAGAATATAATTTTTTATTTAGCAAAGCGTGGCATGACCACTTGTATGAGAAGGCAAAGGCACTTGAATTGATATATCAAAAATAAATTTTGAATGGTTTTTTTATGGTCATAAGTCATATTTTTTTTCATATTCTTTTTTTTTTCTTTTCCAAAAACGTTTACAATAGCCAGCAAATTTATCATTTAGTAACATCTACTTTCACACGGCCTACAAGGCGGTCAGCAGTACGAGCCATGTTCATCCAGTGTACATTCTTGGGCCGCCGTTCCTTGTGCTCCGTTTCAAAGGCCCAAAGCTGGTCAATTGGCGAAAACACAAGTTTAGAGGATCTCACACCAAGCACAGTAGCTGATTTCAGACTGCTCTTGTACTGGGCCATATGAGCGCCTAAATTATCACTCGGTTTAATGTTATCCTTCTCAGCTTTTTCTTTTTGCTTGCACTTGTTTTCAATAAATTGGCAGGCCTGGATAGCAAATCGGGTCGCACGAACACGATCTGTGGGCGAAGGGTTTCCACCTTGCTGGACATGGCCGGGTATAGCAGTTCTAGAATCAAACTTGCCTTCAGCTTCGTCGCGGATAATATTGGTGATAATCTCGGTAGACAATGTGCTGGATGACTTTTCGTTACGCAAAATAAGCTTTCCTGCACGATTCATGCCGCCGTCTCTCTCAAAGGACTCCTTGATGTGGTCAATATCAGACTCCAACTGGCGAAGGCTGATTCCCTCCTCGGGGAGGTATGTTGCGTGAGCGCCTGTGACCAGCCCTGCATATGCGGTAACGTACCCTGAATTTCCACCTTGAACTTCAACAACAAAAACCCGGCGACGAGAGGCAGACGCAGACTGCTTGATTACATCACAGTACGAAACAAGTGCATTGAGACAAGTGTCGGTTCCTAGAGAGTACTCTGTGCCAGGCACATTGTTTGAAATAGTTGCAGGGATACAAACCATAGGTATGCGGAAGGCAGGGTATGAAGGCCTGGCTGCCTCAAGCTGTTGAAGCGATGCAAATGCTTCAAATCCGCCAATTATTATGAGTCCATCAAACTTGTACTTTTGAAAGTAATAAGCAATCATTCCGATATCAGTGTCGGGCAAGTTACGGTTTGTACCAATTTCGGATCCACCGCGAATCATCCACTCTTCAACTTCTAGCCACGACAATGGGTGTACAGACTCATGACGAGCAAGACCTGTCCATCCATTGTGAATTGCAAAGGGCTTGTGTCCTCGTGAGTAGCAATAAGCAGCCATAGCGCGAATTGCAGAGTTCATTCCACCCGCTGGGGCACCAATATTGATTACAGCAATGTTGAGCGGCTTGTCTGCTGGGTTCTTGGCGCCCTCGCGGTCAGCGTGGTTGATGGTCAAAAAATTCTGGTAGTGCTCAGCAAATTCGGAGTTTCGAAGAGACATGGCCTTGTCAAAGTCTTTGTTTTGAATAGCCTTGGCAACTTCTTGCGTGGCAGCAACTGCCTCTACAAGATTGCGCCGCACGATTTTGTTTTGGACAATACCAATCATTGGGGAAGGCGTATCGGGAGTAGCGGAAAGAATTGCATCAACAGCATCGACGCCCTGGAGAGTGGCGAGAGCACGATCTGAAGCAACGGCATTTCCTCCGCGCTGAACATGCCCCAGGGTTGTAATACGAGTGTCAAGGCCGAGATCAACTAATACGTTTTTGACCATCTCAGCCGTGATGGCATCCAGATTGGTGTCGATAGCGCCTTCAGCTACAATCACAATGGTTTTTCTTTGACCGTTGGCTCTGTGACGAGACACGATTTTACACATGCGTGCCTGCCACTCGTTGGGATTGGGGGGTCGCTCTGGGATAAACAAGTAGTCTGCTCCTGTCGCAATACCAGCCATTAGTCCCAACCAACCGCAATGGCGACCCATGACTTCAATGACAAAAGCCCGCGAGTGAGACTGCGCAGTGGCATCAATGTAGTCAACAGCTTCGCAGATTCTCTCGAGAGAAGAGCAGGCACCAATGGTGGAGTCCGTGTGGGCCATGTCGTTATCGATTGATCCAACAAGACCGCAAATGTAAAGATGTTCATGTGGCTTCACTTGCTTCGCGGTGAGCACCTTGTTCTCGACAAGCTCTGCTAGAAGCGAAGGCCATTCCTCTCGAAATTTATCCGCTCCCGTGAGTGAGCCATCACCACCACACACAATGAGGCCGTCAATTCCATTAAGAATCATATTTTTAGCAGCTGTAAGGCGGCCTGCTCTTTCCCTGAATCCAGCGCATCTAGCAGTTCCAATGTGGGTACCACCAATAGCAAGCCAGCCACGGACGTCTTCCCAAGACATCTCTTTGATGTATTTACCGCCTTGTAATAGACCTTCGTATCCTTCCATGATAGCATACGCTTCGCAGCCTCGGTAGATAGCGGTCCGCACGACGGCACGAACAGCAGCATTCATACCTGGTGCATCTCCACCGGAGGTCAGAACAGCGATACGGCGCCGGGAGAGAACATCCTGGATCCCAGATTTGGTTGCAGTAACAGATGAGGCGCGTGACGTAAGCCCTGAAAGACCAGTTTCCTTGTTTCGTGTAGAGATGAACGGTTTGTCGACAACAGAGAAGGGATTGTCGCGAGTAGTAAAGCCTACAACATTTCCCAGAGGATCAAGGCCAAAGACCTCTATAGGAGATACCGATGTAGGGCGAGGCTGAATGTAGGAAGCGACACCCTCAATGACGTGGTATTTATCTAGAGTGATCAGCACAGACTCTAAATCTGAAGTTCTGAAGACGAAGGACGGAGCAATTGCACGCCAATCAAGCGCTTTGACTTGTTCGGTGAAGAAATACTGTTTTTTTTCAGAAACCTGTTCAGCAGTAGGACCAACAATAGTAAGGCGAATCTTCAGTGTCACACCAACAGACTCGCTGGCGTCTTCGTGGTCATAGTCGGCTTCTGGCAGAGCATTGAGCCACACTTCTTTGAGCGAGTCGAGAGCGTGCAGTGAGTGTCTGGCCGTGGAGTCTAACGTTGGCTGTGAATGATCAAACGAGTGGATGTTGAAGAACCCGAATTGCTCGTAGAACGCAATCGCCGCATCAAAAAGAGCAGGGTCTGATGTCACTATAGACAAACATGAGATGCCTCTTACAAGCTTGGGGGAAGACATTGGGAGGAGAAGGCGTTCTGTGGAGAGATTTCGACTGAAAGACTAAAAGAAGTTGCAGGCTAAAATCGTTGATGCTCTTGGTATTGGAGAAGTGTAAAAAATGTAGTTCTATGATTTGTGTGAGAGAGTGTGCATGCTAAACAGACTAAATAGACGCCTTTTCAGGTGCTTTTGGTCTCGCCAAACAGGGGACCGGTCAGGTTTCTTTTCCACCATCAAATGAGCCGACAAAAAGAGCATGGACTCTTTTTTTTCTTTTGGTACCATTATCACCGGGTAGATCAAAAAGATTGGATCAGGGTTAGGCAAACTTTCCCCAAAGCAGAAATACGTGAAAAATAAAACACATTTGACTAGAAATGATAATATATTGAGTAAAAACAGCTCGTTAAAACTTGTTTCTCTCAAGACTCAATCCTCGCAGCGTTGTCACCAATCGGACGTTTGGCATGAGCACTGAAAGCTACATATGGCAGTAATTATTTCTTCATACGGTTCGGGCTCGGGACAAAGCTAGCAGTTACCGAAATAAAAGTTTTGTTTTGATTTTTGCAATTGCAGTTTGTTGCTTTGACGGACACGCTTTCAGAAATCATGAGACTCAAATTAGTGGACGTCTAGCTGCAAGCGCGTATAAAAAGAGATGAATATGGGTTTGTTACAAGCGCAAAAGAGATACAGTACGCAGACCAACCAGGTTTTATGCCTCTGGGAAATCATTAACTGCTCAAGACTGACATTGGCAGTTACAGCTGGTTCTAGATTGAATGTATAGGCCAGAATGTAGCTGCAATGTCGTCTTGTAAAGCGCTACGTTTAGACGTTGGCTGAACTCAAGCCCAGGCCAATAGGCAATAACAAATATGGGCAACATGCATGGCCAAAGGTTGTTGCGGACTCAACTATGAATGTCAAAGAAGCATAATAATATCGTGTCTAAAGGGATTCCTAACGCACCTTAGCCAGTGCTCAGCAGGTAGGAACTACTCGTTTCTATATAGGGATATCGTTTTGACGTTCCTTGAGTTCAAGTAATAAACGCAAAGGGAATCTCGTGAAACGGATCTTGAGAAATCTATTCAACGCGGGCAGGCAAACGAGTAGAGTAGACTAGCAAGCAGACCCAATAACTGCTAAGAGCGCTTAAGTCTGCGATTATACGCCTCGAAGACCTCTAGTTCCCATGAACTTCCGTACTGATAAGGGCCAAAGCCACCAGCCCGGACTGCAATTGCAATTGGGGTTGAGCATCAACGTCTGTCTTTTTTTGGACGAATATACGTGCATGGGTCCAAGGCGCTAGCTGTGCCTTCGGGTCTAAGGCTTCCCGCTGAGTGCTAACACGTGCATGATAAGAAACGGGTTTTAGGAGAAGGTTTTTTGAGCGTAAGGTAGCCGAACTCGAAAACGGTTGCCAAGTCTTACCAAAAAGTCAGCTCTGACTTGAAATTAAAGCAAGAAAACAATTTTTGCTTTCAAGGGGTAAACATGAGTAGTGTGGTCCAATATATCAATATAATTGTACTTTCAGTAAGAAGACAATTTGGCCGAGTGGTCTAAGGCGTCCGACTCAAGAGAAATCTTCACTATGTGATAGTGCTTTCGGATCTCGCAAGAGGCGTGGGTTCAAATCCCACAGTTGTCATTTTTGGCTGTAGGTTTTGAATTTTATCTAGGCCCATTAGCGCTGGCGTGGCATGTCAGGGCTAGAATTTGTTTTCATAACTGAGGTGGATAATAAAGGTGCAGTTGGACCCCTAAACTGCCTTGTCAAAGCAACATCCCAAGTTGAAAAGACCGCAAAAATGGGTACAATTATGTCAGAGTTGGCCTAGACATCTAACACAGGCCTCAGATGTGATCTGAAATTCTCATAGGTCACACAGTGACCCATTAATAAAAGGCTAGGTTTTGTCTTTCTGATCTTACGCTTCAAATTTTGAAACTAGGGCTCCCTGTGACTTGACAGAATCAATTTAGCACAAGCAAAGTGCACACCATATGTCGAACAATCTCGCTGTTGAAGACAGCTGTATATTTTGACAGTTTACTCTTCTCTTGTTTTGACTCTAGATTATCTGGTGCTTGTTGCGAAAGATCCTCCATCATCGTCTCGATTGTGCTGCTTGCAGTTATCATCACACATAGGTAGCTTGTTAAGATGAACCAGAAAGCAGATACAAATTTTTTTGCAATTAGACAGCTCTCCTTAGTACCTGCTTACAAAAGCTGGATTTCTTTTGCTGTAAAATACTTCTTTCTTTCCTACATTGTAATTTCATAAACCTAACCTTTACTCAGTAGGGGTCTGCCAGTTTAATGACTTATGGGTAACAAGAAAAAAGCATTTTTCGAGCAAGATAACAGTCTTTTTTCAGCATACCAAAAGAAATTGTTTTTCTTAACCTTGTAGTAATACAATATCTCCTAGCACCTCTTTTTTTAGTCACGATTTTAGTCGCGTTGATGCGAAGACACATATGAAAAACTGAAGGAAACCTGTTTTCTGTTTATTTAGACATTTATGTACGTCTATATGGTAAGCTTCTGGAATGCTGAAGCATATTTTGATTGTAGCAAATGTAATGTATTTTACTTTGCATTACTATTTTATGTCACTATCTCAGCCATAAGGCCCGATTACTCCGGGCTTTCAATTTTTTTACGTTCATGTTTTTTTCGTTTAGAACACTCACTTCGTTGAGCTGTCTAGTTTGCGTTGCAACTTTTCAATAAGATTGTTTTATAGGTCTCTTATTTGGCAGTTTTTAATCAGCTCAGCGTACCTTATCTTGGAGAAAAGTGCAAGTTGTTTTATGGCTTATTAAAGAAGTCGTACAATAATTCAGTTCGAAGGACCAAACAGAATATTTGATCAATCAAACAGCCGCCAACTTTAAATATTTAAACAGGAAACGTCTTTCCACCGTTTGGGGATTGTTTTAAACAAGCCTATATCAAACTTGTCCTCTTTTTTAGTTTTTTCTTTCATGTTTTTTGTACAGCTAATCAATGTAAACAGTGGGTTTAGTATAAAAGCTTTTGGAATGAACAATAGTATGTCTACGCTAATATAATGCAAATAGATGGCATCTTTGCCCAGGGCGTGTCTCCAGATATATTCAATATAAATAATAGATCATACTATGAATTAAGTTCAAACCATTATAGGCAATAATTCTCCTCTCTGAAATAAATTTCTAGGAAAAAATACAGGGTCCGAATCAAAAAACCATCATTACCTAAATCATTGTTTTTCTTGCTTGCGCTTATTGAGGACTCCACGCATCTCTCCAGCGTCGGGAAGTGGTTTGAGCGCTTGAAAAATATCTCCGCAAAAAACAAAATCAAGTCCTCATCAAGCGCAAGAAGACGTTTTCCCAAAACAAAAAAAGACCTTGAAAATCTACACCTTGCCCTTAGGAAACTCGGGGTTTAGTAACGTCATCTTTGAACTCCGTGAAGAAGTGGCCGTATTGAAAATGAACCATCACGTACAAAAATGCTCCATCAGTACGTAGCTTTTACTAAACTCAAGTTGTTGAGTTCTGAGATTCTGTGAAATTTTGTATCCTTGTACATTTGAGCTTCTTTGCTAAATCTAATGTAAGTCTTTTTAACTGCTTTTTGTTACTATTGTTGAGGTACAAAGAAGATCGTGTAGAGAACTAAATGCTTTTTGTCATCATTTCAACTACGCTGTTAGGGTCACAAGCGGGAAGCTTGTTGCAATGTATCACATTCTGCGACAATCACCTGAAATTGAAAGTGAAAGCTTTATGTAAAACTTGGAGACAAGGCTGGCCTTGAGAAGCGAAGGTTGCACCATCAAGAAATTGGAACTATCCAGCTACAATAGAAGTAGAATATAGCTTATAAGTAAGTTGCATGCCAACATCTCAGTGACTGATATTTTTGCTAAAGAGTATATAATGCCTGAAAACCATCTAATTATCATTTTTCCAATCACATTATTGCGCAAAGTCATCTCCCAATAGTCATCAAGCTCGTTTTTCTCCAATCAAGTTTTAGTAAATATGCTGGCATCGCTTGAGCTTAAATTTTTACTACTGTATTTGGATGTAAAGATGCGTTTTTGATTGTAATCATGAGTATGAAAACACGTCACTTGTTCAAGAGCATCAAATACTAACGCTCAATCAGTGAATTGTTTTTCGAGCCCATTGAATCCATTTATTAAAGGTTATGCCCAATCAACTGTCAGACTTGCATTTGATCCACATTTACAAAACATGCGATATACTCCACAGTGCAAATTTTCACTGTTGAAGGATCTCAAAAGCTCAATACTGTAAAAGTTGAGTATATTGAATGTTGATTGATACGCAGTAGCTATTTTAGTCTGAATGTTGCCAGTACATATAAATGATGATACTTAGTCAGAAATCAAATCCTGCTTTGAAGGACCAAAGGAAAAGTGTAATACATGCAGTAACAGGACAATAGGCTATTGATGTATACAGATACGTGCAGATTGAAACTTGAAGAATTTCTGTGTCGTAAATAGCAAATGAAAACTAGTCTGCTGTGAGGAAATGCACCCTAGTTCGTATCCTCTAAATTACTGAGCTTACTGAGATGTTTTTCCACGAAGTGGACTGGAAAAAAATGGCTAAATATGGCAATTGAGTCTTCTGAGATAGAACTAAAATTTGCACCAATTTGAGTAATTCCCAGTTCTCTTTTTTATCTTTTTATTTTTTACACTTTAAGATCGGTCGGTGCTCTGTATAACGAGTTAGAGGTTTCAGTTGAACCGGATAATACGCCATGTTACCTGCTATATAAAGTAGCAGGTCAAGCACAAGGTCTTGTGAGCTACTAATCAGATAAAGTTCAAAAATCGTATGGGCTTAAGGTTGGACATTCTATCTTGATTACTCTCTTTTGTGTTCTAGTGCAAGAAGGGCGTGGATTGCAGCCATATTATGCGAGTTCCAAATACAAGCTTTGAACGAATTCTTCATACCCCCGGGTACAGTTCAGGTTTTGAGCGACACGATTCTAACCGTTCAGCTGGATTCACTACCTGGTCGATCTAGATTCCTCTCGACTAAATGAAAAAATGGATAAAGTCATAGATAAGTCACTCTATAATCTTTATGAAGGAACGATCAATGCCACAACAAACAAATATTGTGTCGAAACAAACACAACAAAGAAGCTACAAACAAAAAGTATATATATGGATAAATCATTTTATTGCCCTGGCTAAATGCGGAATTCACACTAACTGTAATAACTATTTATACCTGAAGAAGAGGGAAAGTTCCCGTTTTTGTTTGATACAGACTGGTTCAGCTTACTTGCCTTGTTTGTGTTAAATTGTGCCAATGGTGTAAGAACATTTACCAAGTCTGCAACAAGCTTCAACGCTGAGGGGAACCTGGCTCCTTTTGTAATTATACAGGCCGTGAAAGCGTGTTCGATGGCCTTGGGATGTCAAACTCCTAATTACAAGAGTCAAAGCTGCATAAAACATAGCGAGTATTAGCCTTTTGACAATCCATGACTGGTTATGAGCTTTCTTGGCTATAGTCTAAGGATGAATGAATGAAGGAATGGATTGAATTCACGGTTTGAAAGATTATGTAGATACACAAATGATAAAAGCAACTTATAGACGAAGAGTAAATAGTTCTCCCCAGATCTGCATCAAATGCATTCACGACGTTATGTTTCATTCTTCAAGGATGGCTTATGCCAAAATTCATGTTACCATAAGTCAAAACCCGAATCACTCTTGAAAATTCCCCCTCCGAACAAGACAAGTCTAGTTAAAAGCGCCCGCGTTAGAAACAACCTCTTTTCTTGAGGTAATGGCTAGTTTAGCGAATGAATGAATGAATGAATAGATTGAAATCACGGCTATGAAAGATTATGTAGAAACAAAAATGGTAAAAGTAAAATATAAACACAAAGTAAATAAGATCTTCCCAGGTCTGTATCAAATACAGTCAAGACGTCTTCTTTCTTCCTTCATGGATGGCTTGAGCCAAAAGTCGTTTTACCGTAAGTCAAAACCCGAATCACTCTTGAGAATCCCCCCTCCGAACTAGACAAGTCCAGTCAAAAGCGCCCGCGTTGAAAAAACCTATCCAAAGGTGCAAAAAAGCCGCGAAAAGAAATGTTTCATTTTTTTTTTTTTTTTTTTTTTTTTTTTTTTTTTTTTTTTT